>SNQJ01S0027250.1:80144-93829 GCA_010110895.2 Picea sitchensis | reverse complement strand
TGCAACTACAAAATACTAATCTTATGTGCAATAATCTCCAAAAGAGACTATTCTGCCTGATAGGAACTTAATGATTTTGAGCAGAGAAATGTTGCTGGGTTAAAGGCCGACCTGGACACCTGTGCTAATTCAACTTGAATATGTGAATATGAATGCAGAAATACACTACTAGCCTGTAGATCCAATCCAGTACACACACTGACACAAATTTGTTGTTGATGAGCATTGGGGAAGCACTGATCTGAACCTTGGAGGGGTTACTTACCTTTTAAGCTGTGTCTTAACCATGTAAGTAACCTTAACTTGTGTGCAATTTGAATTAATCCTTCACTGGCTACTCTTAAATTGATTGTAGAACCCTTCATGGCAGGTACAAAGAAGCTGATAACATGACCAAAAGAGTAGGTTGATGGGACTAGAAAATACAATAAGCCACATGCAAAATGTGGGAAAGCCAAGTTTACTCTTGAAAGTTAAAAAATCAGAGATGCAAGTGAAAATGAAAGAAAAGCGAGCAGGAAAGGGTGATCCAAGGAGCCTAAAGTACTGTAGTCTGCCTCAGATCTGCAGATAGACTCGTAAAAAAAAGGTGCCTAAAGTAAGCTATAAATACTGTTTTTTCATCTGAATTAAACAGAGGTCGGCTCAGGCATTAATGGTCTCATGTTGGTCCCCAAAAGCACAAATCAGGTTGCAATTTTAACCCAGGACAAACTCAGGTGGTCCCTGCAACTGCAAAACGCTGATCTTATGTGCAATAATCTCCAAAAAGACAATTTTGTCTGATTTGAACTTGCTGATTTTGAGCAGAGAAATTTTGCTGGGTCAAAGGCTGACCTGGGACTGTGCAAATCCAACATGAATATGCTGATATGGATGCACAAATACACTGCCGGCCTGTAGATCCAATCCAGTACATGCACGAACACAAATTTGGTGTTGAGGAACGTTGGGGAAGGGTTGATCTAAACCCTGGTGGGTGGTGGGGGGGTTGCTTAGCTTTTAAGCAAACTTTGTCTTAAACATGTAAGTAACCATATCTCATGTACAATTTGATTAGTCCTTGACTGGTGACCTTTTAAATCGATCATAGAACCCTTCACGACAGGTATAAAGATGGTGATGACATGACCAAAAGAGTAAGTCAATGGGACTAGAAAATATGATTAGTCACATGCAAAAAGTGGGAGTGCCAAGGTTAGTCTTAAAAGCTTAAAAAAAGATATAAGTAAAAATGAAAGAAAAGCGAGTAGGAAAGGTTAAACGAAGAAGGTAAAAGCCTAGAAAGTCCACACTAGATACAAAGGTAGATATAGAGGAGAGAGCAAAGCCGAGCAAAGCCATCCATCTCCATCATTCACTGTGAAAGTACCAATGCTAACCCTAATCATGTCCACTTGGAAAATCTTGGCATTGAGAATAACTAGCTGGATGATCTAATGAGGAGCAATTCAATTGAAGCTCTCCTAACATTTGAGGCCAAAGAGAAAATCTAGTGATGGACCTTTGGTGTCTAGACTTGGGTGCATGTTAGCACTGAAAGAGGGTACATTTCCATGACCTCGTGAAATTGGGTCGTGTCTTGACAGGATGAGAGGATGTGCACTATCTCACTAATATAGTATCATTTGCATCCAAGGATGGGGGATTTGCATGGTGCTTAGTGGCCTTAGTGGTTTAGATAGGATGGAAAGAGGTGATCAACTTGATGGGGATTTGGATAGATTTTGCGAGGTCTGTCACTTGTGATTAATCACCTTGTGTATGTAGAGAGATAGATACTTCTGAATTGGATAACAAGGGATTGTCTAGAATCATGTGATAGATAGTGTTGCATCCCTCATATCTCATAATATATGGGACACCTGAAGATGAAATACTACTTAGTCTCAATCAACTATTAAGGGCACATTTGATTAATCCTCCTTGTTGGTGACATATGGTGATCAAACAACCAATAGCTTGTGAGAACTAACCCTTAATTGGTAGAATGGAATGTTAGAATTGGAGTTAGAGTTGGAAGGGTTCGCTAGATTTGGAGGTGCACCAAATCTGGCAGGGGACCCCCACCAAGAGGGGCCCAAATTTAAATTATGTTTTCTACACTTAGGTGACTACAGGAAAAATGTTTTTTCCTATAGTCACAAAGCATTTGATCTGAGCCCTCCATTCAGATCCAATCTCATCCATTGAGATGACTGGTGGGCCCAAATCGAATTACTAAGGGAGAAATAGGCTTTTGGAGCCTCATTGTGCACAAGTCGACTTGGTGAGGAGAGCAACTACAAAGAGAGAGAAACCAACTTTAGCATCAGAGCAAGCTTCAACAAGAGAAGGGGCCATACGACCTCCATTTTTTGCTCAACTAGCTTATTTTCTGGCCCCAACAAGGAAACCAACCCATTCTGGGCCGTGCGAGCAGGCTGTACAGTGCGTACAGTGCATCCATTAGGAGGGTCGCGCATGGCCTAGGCCGTACAACAGAGCCGTACAGGCCATACGACGCACTAGAAACTAGGATGTGAGGAGTTTGGGTGAGGGAGAACGCTGTAAGATTGCTGAAGGCATAGATTTTTCCTTAGACAAGTTTCAGAACAACATGTGTAAAATTTCTGAGTTTGCTCTCCTTTCTGAAATAATAAAAATCACCCAGAAGAAGATCGGTTTTCCTAGTTGGGTTTTTCCGGGGTCATTTGACCAAAAATCACTGTGTTTTCTCTGTGTGAATGCTTGTGTCTTTATCTATTTATTTCTGCTGCATTAAAATGTTAAGAAAATCAACATGTTCAGAATTTTAAGTTAAGAAGTTTGGTTCTGATTTTTTACTTATCTAAATCTGCAACTAGGTTCTGATTTTCAGAAAAAATTTACATGGTATCGAGCTCAACCTCTAATTGAAGACCAACATTCCTTTTTTCAGCCTTAAGGAATAGTATTTTCAGCCAAGTAGTTCGACCCAGTTGGTACGCTAGGGTCTCTAGTTAGACAAGTTACAATGTGCGCCCTTGGACAACATAATGGCCTACGTAGGGTTGAGGTTTGAAGACCGTCTTGATGGGGCCTCTAATTTTTTCTCTTGGAGATAAAGAATTGGAGTTGTTTTTGAGGAGCAGGGAATTTGAGAATTTGTGGATAACCCACCAGCCACTCCAGTAGATCCTCAACAGTTGGCTCAACACAACAAGAAGGATGCCAAAGCTAAGAGGATTATCCTTGAGGGAGTAAAGGAGCACATCATACCTAACCTTGTAGGCAAAAAACCAACAAAGGAGACGTGGACAACCATCATAGGGCTGTACCAGGGCACGAGTGAAGCTAGGAATCTTGTGCTTAGAGACAAGCTGAGAAACATCAAGATGACCATGTTTGAATCCGTGGTTTCCTACCTCACCAGATTTACGCAAGTTAAGGACGAACTTGGAGGGGTGGGGGAAACAGTCCCAGGTAGAGGTATGGTCAATTTTGCTCTATCGGGATTTCCCAAGTCATGGGAAAACTTCATAGATGTAGTCAATGGCAGAGAAAAGCTCCCAAATTGGGAGCAACTATGGAGTGACTGCGTGTAGGAAGAGATTAGGAAGTAGACCAGATCTGGGTCTCATGTAAAACAAGATGTTGATTAGGAAAATTTCTCCCTAGCTGGTAAAGGGGGCAAACCAAAGGGTAAGAAGGGCTTAGGAGGGGTCGAGTCCAACTAAAAGGGACATGGAAAACCCAAGAAAGACCTCAACAAAGTGAAGTGTTTTCAGTGCCATCAGTTTGGGCACTATGCCACTAAGTGTCCTCAGTGCAAGAAGGGGCCCAAGAAGGGGTAGTTTGCAGCTTCAACATAAATAAAGGAGTTCTCATCTCGTTTTGAAGAGGACTTATCATTTATTACATGCATGGCCAACTCTATGACCAGTACCACCTGGTTTATTGACATGGGGCTTCTTGCCACATGATTGGGAACAAAAACTATTTTAGCCAGCTGACAGAAAATGACATGCAGTTCAATTTTGAGATGGGAGATGATACCAAATATCGAGCCCAAGGTGTAGGTGTTGTCAAGTTTGAGAAGGAATCTGGAAAACCTCTCTATCTCATAGATGTTTTATATGTTCTAGGGTTGAAGAAAAATCTGGTGTCTATTTTAGTGCTTGAAGACTTGGGTTATTAAGTGTTCTTTCGCAAGAGGAGGGTCCTCTTGAAGCCTCCCAAATCTAGGACAACAGTGCAGATTGAAGTTAGGAAGAAAACTCTCTACAAGCTACAGTTTGGGGCTGCAACAACTTTGAACAACAAGAAGGACAACCAGTAAGGTTGTGAGCTAGCAGAGTTGTGGCATAGGCACATGGGTCATTTACACCATAAGGCGCTGAAGATTTTGGGGGAGATAGCCACATGGCTGCCACCATGCAACGTGGATCATCATGAGGTGTGCCAGGGCTGCACCCTTGGCAAGTATGACAAGACTTCCTATCCCAGCAGAGATGACAGAGCCAAGGACATATTGGACCTGATTCACTCAGACGTTTGTGGACCATTCTCTTCTCCATCCCTTTGTGGGTTCATGTATTATGTTATTTTTATTGATGACCATTCTTGTAAGACTTGGAATTTTTTTATGAAAAACAAAGATGAAGTGTTGTCCAGGTTTGTAGAGTTCAAGGCCCTAGTTGAAAACAGACCAGCAAGAAGATAAAAGCCTTGAGGTTTGATAACAGAGGGGAGTACATTTCCAATGCGTTCGGGGACTTGTGTGCCAAAGAGGGCATCAAGAGAGAGCTCACTGCACCACATAATCCTCAGTAGAATGGGGTAGCTTAGCGCAAGAACCACAACACAGTAGGTGTGGCTAAGGCCATGTTGCATGACTAGGGCCTTCCCATGTTCCTCTAGGTTGATGCATGCAACACAATAGTGTTTCTATAGAACCAGAGTCCACACAAGGTGCTAGGTAGGGTCACACCGGAGGAGGCCTTCAAAGGCAAAAAGCTTGATTTTCTCATTTCATCATCTTTGGCAGTTTGGTTTACTTCCATGTACCTTCAAAGAGCAGGAAGAAGTTGGAGCCCACTGCAGTGAAGGGCATATTTGTAGGCTACAATGAGACAACCAATGCATACAGGGTATATGTGCCAACACTTAGGAGGACAATGATCAGGTGTGATGTCAGGTTTGAGGAGGGTAGGGCTCTCAAGAAGTCCTTGAAGCATGAGCAAACAACAACAGAGGATGGGGAGCAACATGCTTCCAAGCAGGAGGCTCAACCAACCCCTCAGACACCTACTCAACCAAGAGTGAGACATGGAGAGCAACATGATGAGGAGAAGATTGAGGAGGAGAGAGAGGAGCATGTGGAACCCACACAACTAGTGAATCCCAGTTTTGGGAGAAGACGAGTCTAGTGGGTAGATTAGTTGATCAAAGAGGCTCATGAGAGAATTGAGCCTCTCACCTCTACATTCAAACATAACAGACCTCCACAAAGGTATACAGGTTGTTTGGCACTTATGACTGAGTTGACAAACTCAAAGCCTTCCTCCTATAAGGAGGCAACTTCCTAGTAGGTTTGGTGAGATGCCATGGCAGAGGAGTATTCCTCTATCATGCGCAATGACGTGTGGGAGATAGTGCCTACACCAGAGGGAAAATATGTGGTTGGCTCACATTGGGTTTTAAGATAAAAAAAGGGGTTGATGGGAGTGTGGAGAAGTGCAAGGCCAGATTCATGGCCAAGGGGTTCTCACAGGTTGAGGGTATCGACTGTGATGAGACATTTGCACCTGTTGTGCGGTATTCGTCTATCAGAGTTATATTGGCTATCTCAACACAGATCGGGTGGAAAGTCCACCGGATGGACGTTAAGACCACTTTCCTTAGCGAAGTGGTTGAGGAGGAGATTTATGTTGAGCACCCTGAGGGGTTTAAGACCTTCAACAAAGACACACATGTATGTAGGTTGAAGAGAGCTCGTTACGGGCTCAAGCAGGCTCCGAGGTCTTGGTACACCCACATAGACAATTACTTCCTCGGATTGGGCTTTACCAAGAGTGAGGTAGATCCAAACCTCTACTACATAGTAGTTGAGGGGCAACCTCTCATTCTTTTGTGCTATGTAGATGACTTGATATTGACAGGAGAAGATAGCTTGATTCAGGATTGCAAAGAGGACCTTGCACGCGAGTTTGAGATGAAGGATTTAGGGCTGATGCACTATTTCCTTGGATTGGAGGTTTGGTAGGGTGATGGTGAGACCTTGGGAGAGGGCAGATATGCAGAGCAGATTCTCAGGAGATTTCACATGCAGGATTGTAGGGCCATGGCCACTCCTTTAGTCACCAACTGGAAGAAGCTGGACTCTAGCAAAGCCGAGAGGGTCGATGCTACTTTATACATGCAACTCATAGGGTCGTTGATGTATCTCACTAACACACGACCTGACATATGTTTTGCCGTTAACCAGTTGAGCCAGTTCATGGTAGAACCCACCAGGCTACATTAGGTTGCTGCTAAGCACGTGTTATGTTATCTTTGGGGCACAACAGATTATGGTTTATGGTACATACAGGTTGATGGCGCGAGGCTTTAGGGATTCACCGATGCTGATTGGGCAAGAGATTCCATTGATCGTAAAAGCACTTCATGGTGTGCTTTCAGTATTGGGCTAGTAGTTGTTTCCTGGTTCAGCAGGAAGAAAATATCCGTTGCACTGAGCTCAACTAAGGCCAAGTATATGGCTTCCAGCTTGGTTCCCTATGAGGCTATTTGGCTGAGAAAGCTACTTGTGGGACTTTTTGGTCAATGGTTGGAGCCCACAGTCATACACTCTGACAATCAGAGTTGCATTAAGCTCTCTGAAAATCTAGTGTTTCATGACTTCTCCAAACACATTGAGATCAGGTACCATCACATCAGAGACTGTGTTCAGAAGGGAAAGATTAAACTCCAGTACTTACCAACATGAGAGCAGACACAAATATTTTGACCAAGGCATTGCCAATTTCAAGCTTTGCGTATTTCAAGGATAAACTTGGTGTAGTGCAAAACACCTTCCTCTTTAAGAGGGAGTGTTAGAATTGGAGCTAGAATTGGAAGGGTTTGCTATATTTGGAGGTGCACCAAATCTAGCAGGGGGACACACCAAGAGGGGCCCAAATTTAAATTATGTTTTCTACACTTACGTGATTTAAGAATTTTTTTTTTCCCATAGTCACAAAGCATTTGGTCTAAGCCCTCCATTCAGATCTAATCTCAACCATTGAGATGACTGGTGGGCCCAAATTGAATTGCTAAGCGGGAAATAGGGTTTTGGAGCCTCGTTGTGCACAAGTCGACTTGGTGAGGAGAGAAACTACAGAGAGAGAGCAGCTTCAACATCAGAGCAAGATTCAGCAAGAGGAGAAGGGGCCATAGGACCTCCATTTTCTACTCTTCCAACTTACTTTCTGCGCCCAACAAAGAAACCAACCCATTTTGGGTTGTGTCAGCAGGCCGTACAGTCTGTATGATGCGCCCAACAGGAGGGTTGCGCAGCTTGGGCCGTACAACAGAGCCGTACAAGCTGTATGGCACACCAACATCCAGGTGGTGAGGAGTTTGGGTGAGGGAGAAGGCTGTAAGATTGCTGAAGGCAAATATTTTTCCTCAGACAAGTTTCAGAACATGTGTAAAATTTTTGAGTTTGCCCTCTTTCCTGAAATAATAAAAATCACCAAGCAAAAGATCGGTTTTCCTAGTTGGGTTTTTTCGGGGTCATTTGATAAAAAAATCACTGTGTTTTCTATGTGTGAATGCTTGCGTCTTTATCTATTTATTTTCACCGCATTAGAATGTTAAGAAAATCAGCATGTTCAAAATTTTAAGTTAAAAAGTTCAGTTCTGCTTTTTTACTTATCTAAATTTGCAACTAGGTTCTGATTTTCAGAGAAACTTAACATGGAATTGTGAGTGCATGTGGACAATGACACTATATATAGTTGGGATAGACAATGAGGCTATCCTTCTGCAAAAAGCGCTCATCGTAAAAGGCCATCTTAGGCTCAAGGACCTAGGGGGGATATTCAAGTGGCTTGAAGATACTGTTGGTATAGGTTATGTTTGACCACCCTATTGGTATCCCCTTTAAGAGTTAGGAGGTGATTAGGGGCATCCAAAGGACACCTAAAAGGAGGGAGGAATTGAGTAGAAATGTCAATGCATTGGAGTGAAGAAGTCTTTGAGTGATAGCATTACCTCTGCCCGAAGATGTTGGTGGAGGCAGTGTCTTTTGAAGAACAAAGGGCCAAATAAGGGTATCTTGATTGCCCTATAGTTGAATCAACCATGGTGCATACCTTGTGAAGAAAAAAAAGGCTAACCTACAAATGTTCTCAATGTTCAAGGTGTGGGCACCATACTTGGCTTGGGAAATGGCTTGTGGGAAGGTTCATTTGTAGTGATCATATGCTAGAGCATGATAAATTGGACTTTTTCCACACAAGCCCAATCAATTGGTAGCAGATTAGATACCTAAGCCTTAGCTCCATAAAATATAGTAGGTTTGATGATTGTGTGAGGTGCATCTTTGAGGGAATGTCCGAAGTGTGCATATTGAAACATTGGCGCTCAAGTATGGATAGAGACCCATACCCCATGTTGAGTTGGGGTAGGGAAGTGATCCACATGCTAACTCTAGGATTGGTGAATTGGAACCCAAAAGTAAGTGTAAGATGTAGTGATATCTACCTCACCTGCTTTAAAGAAGAATTGGAAATCCAACAAAGTGTTCTTAGAAGTATGGAATATCATAAGTCTAGTTTGCTAACGTTCACCACCAACTATCTACTATTGCAAAATTGGCTAGGGTGTCAAGCTACCTTTGTAGGTCCTCAAGGGAGAAGGCTATAGGGACCACTTCATATACAAACAAGAGTAGTGCAATCAAGAAGTGGTGTAAAAAGAAACCATCATCAACATGTGTGTACTCCTAAGCTATGCCTCAAACTTATCAATGTAGATCCCAAATAAGGTTAGTGAGAGGTGGCACCCTTGTTTTCCCCTAGTGGTGCTTCTCATAATAGTGATTGTGAGATATTTAGAGATGCCAATATCATGCAATCTCTTGATCAAGGGTTCCCTTGACATCTAATGAAAATTCCCACAAACCAACAAAAGACTTTGGATGATTATTGTCCAACCTCCATAATAATAACATGAAGGGTAGATATGGTCCATCATATTGTAGTCTTTCTTGAAACCTATATGCCCGTTAGCTCTGAGTTTTTTTTTTCTCTGGGTGCTCTAAAAGCCACATGTTTAACATTGTAACATAAAGCTTGACAAAGGTGCACCCAATCAAAATAGTCATGTAGTTATTTGAATAATGCAGATCCTTGATTTGAAAATATAGTGGATGATATGTTGGGATGATTGAGGACACTACGTCATGAAAGAGATCAATGATATTGAATGCAAGAGAATCAATGTGCAATGTTCTACTAGTGTTCAAAATTCAATTAACTCTTTGATGTCTCTTGGGGAAAAGGAGTGATAGGAGGTATGGGGAGAGGGAATAAGGAGAGGGAACATAGATTGCAACTTAACTCGACATGTCAGAGGGAGGTGGCACGTGAAATATAACAATGCTAATTAATGTCTAATAGAAGAGTGGCTTTCTTAGGGAGATGTTTACACCAGAAGGTTTTAAGGGAGTTACGAAGGGATACAAGTTAACATGTCGTTGAAGCTAGAAAGTGTATCTTTTTGCACCTAAGGCTTTATGTAGATGAAATGGAGGGTGGGTCATGGGTGAGGACAAATAAAAAATGCCTACAAAAGGTATTGCAATCATTGTTGTACCACTAGTTCATGGGATATTTGTCTAGGTTACAAATGGTTTTGTTGTGGGGGTATGAGTCCAAGGTGAATTTTAAAGGACCTTTGATAATATGTTGTAATTAGTTGTGGTTGTGTTGAGGGGAGATAAGTTGGGAGAGCCAATAGGCATAAGCATCAACATACTTGATATTAAAGTGAACTATAGTAAATGGGTTGTCAAATGATCTGGGGGGAGAGAGAAGCATGCAACAACTGCTCTATTTCAGATTTAACATTAGGACAAAAATGCCCTACCACTCTACAGAAGTGTAAAATCATTGGTTGTAAAATGAAATCCTTTTGATAAATAGAACCTTATCACCTTTTTTGGAATTAGAGCTTGGTTTATATCTTCAAATCATTCCTTTGATTAGGCTAATACAAATAATATTCATATTATCATTTTGTGGATTGTTCCCATGATCAATATAAATGCCAATCAAGAGTGATGCATGATGGAACCGAGTTATCCAAAAAGCTTTCATGTGTAAAAAATGTACAGTAATGAAGGTCATTCGATGTGAGAATTGGATTGCTTGTTGGTTCCTTGATCTTTCAACATGTATGTTTTTGCTTGTTTCCAATTATTTCTAAAAAGAGAAATATGAGGAGTTGAAGCCACGGATCAATGCTTTTGTTATCAAAGTTTATAAGGTTGTTGAATAAGGTTGTATTATGCAAGCAAGAACACCCTAGGATATAAGTAATCCTCTAGATGCTTTATTATTAAAGTTTATAAGGTTCTTGAGTAAGGTTGTATTGTGCAAGCAAGAACACTTAGGACGATACAAATATTTCATCATCTTCAACTAGTACATTGTTATGTGTTACATTTTTTATATAACATATATGTTTTGTATTGTCTTGTTAATAGATTGATGACATTGGGATCATCTTTGTTCAACTTAAGATGTCTTTATGTTTTTCTATTAAAGGAAATTTTGGTTCATAGTGGTTAGGGGTTTCATATTGGTGGTAATATACTACCTCTTCTTGTGTGGGGGGAAATAACTTTTGTTTCCAACACACCATAAGAAAGCTGTACTATAAATTTGTTGGATGTGATTTACTTGCTAATTTATGTATTGATTCACTTTCCCTTTCCTAATTGACCTAATATATCCAATCTTGAAATGTCACATGCTCAATTTTGAATGTCTTTCATAAAGCCATAATATTGGGGAGGAAACTAGCTATGCTTTGAGATGGTATTGAAAATGTGATGTTTTTTGATGTGTCAATGTTGATTGGATTGCATTTTTAAAGATTTGTATTTGCATTGTTGAACTTGAAACTGACATATTGTATTGGATTATTTGCAGACCAACTTAAAAGAGGGTTTGGATGCAATGTACAAGGCTTTTTTGTGGGTACAATTTTGGTTTCAATAGGCAAGCATGATGTGGCAATGAACTTTTGGAAAGGCAAGGTCCATGAATCACATTGTTGTTAATAAAAGAAGATAAAAGATTTAAACAAAAATTGTGATGACAAGAAAATTTAGACATGTAAGTTGACTATATTTAGTTGTAAAAAATATAGGAGGATTTGAAAGTTTAATGCTGGATGTATTATTAAGCTATTGAATATTGCATTTTTTATATAGGCATTTGTCACATATATTTCTCTATTTGTTAAAATTCTGTAATAACTGATGTAAAATCCATGTTAATGTCATCAAAAGATTAATCTTAAAATAGTTTGTGATTTGAAAAGACTTCATGACATTGGAGATCTACATCATTTAAAGGATTAAACATTTTTCTTTTTGTAAACTGTGCATGCTTTTAAGCTTGTTAAAAGTTGTTTTTAGGATTTTATACAAACATTGAGTGTTAGCATTCTTTGAAGATTAATCCTAAAATAGTTTGTGATTTGAAAAGGCTTCATGACATTGGAGATCTACATTGTATAAATGGATTAAACAATATTCTCTTTGTAAAATGTGCATGCTTTTAAGCTGGTTAAAAGGTTTTTAGGATTTGATATTAACATTAAGTTTAGCATTCTTAGAATTGTGATAAACTTTTTAGAATTTGGTTTGTAATTAAAAAAGGCTTCCATGACATTGGAGATCTACATTATGTAAAGTTTAGGCTTTTAGGATATGATATTAACGTTTTTTTGTTAGCATTATTAAGAATTGTGATATTTTTTTTCTTCAGAAATTGGTTTGTGATTCAAAAAGACTTCCATGACATTGGAGATTTACTTTATGTAAAGGTCCTAAACTTTCAACTCATTTATGGTATCTTTAGGATTTACATTATCCATGTAGGTAATGGGAGATATTCTAGAATATAGCAGCAATGTTTTCATAAGTTTTTGATATTTATGATTTTTAATCTAAGTTTTTAATAAAACTTAAAACCACTTAAACATAGTTTAGTTAATTTTTTTTATTATTTTGGATTAATTAATATGTTTTAATAATTTCAATCTCACTAGCTAGCTCAAACTCGTGAAATTTAACCCTTTGTTTCCTTCAAAATTTATGTGTCATAATACAACTTTTGTGGTATATATATATATATATATATATATATATATATATATAGTGTCAGTTTTTAACTTTTAAATGTTAGAAACATTAAAATATATTTTTTCAATCCACTTAACATAATTCATTTCACATATGAAAGATTATCATTTGAGCTTCTCTTAGTTTTGAGATTTTAGAATTTCTATCAACATAATTCATGTATGATTATCATTTGAGTTTCTCTTAGTTTTGAGATTTTAAAATCTCTACTAACAAGACCAATCACATGAAGGTGGAAACTCATCTGGCCTAAAAAAAATGATGCTTTGTTGTTATAATGCTTTTATACATTACCAACAAAGCCAATGATAATCATTAATGTGTGAGAAGTTATATTCTTAATGAAATCAAGTGATACTATTTAATAATAAATTAATTTATTAAAAAATAATGAATTGTTGTTACATGTTAAAAATTATATTTTTTAATACTTATGTTTTTAAGTAGTGATATTTATGATGAGTATGTGTTTAATGTGTTATTTATGAAGGTTATGGTTTATATTTTATTTGTTAATAAATTGGTGATCGGGATAAATCAAAATAAAATAAGAAAAAAAAAAGACAAATATATTAAAATATTAAAATTTATAAAATATAAATTAATTATAAAATAAACAAAATATAATAATTATATAATAGAAAATATAAGTAAAAATATGAAGATTTTTTTATAACTCATTTTATATATTTTAAATAAAAATATTATTAATCATATACATAATAATGAAATAAAACCAAAACCAAGCAAAACCGACACAAAAATAAGTACATATTTAAAAAATATGTACATACTCAAAGAAACATACACATCATATAAAAAGCAAACAACACATATATGTCAACATCATATCTTCTAGCAAACACAATCATGCCATTTAACAAACAAAAACACAACACCATCATACCATCTACCAAACACAATCATGTTATATGACACAAAAATACAAACCCATTATATTATCTAACAAACACAATGATCATGGTAACTATCCAACAAACAAAAGCAAATCCAACAAACATAATCATGTTTTCTAACAAACAAAAACACAATCATTATATAAGAAGGTACATACTCAAAGAAACATATACATCATATAAAAAACAAACACAATCATGCTATTTAACAAACAAAAACACAACACCATCATACCATCTAAGAAACACAATCATGTTATATGACAAACAAAAATACAAACCCATTATATCATCTAACAAACACAATGATCATGGTAACTATCTAACAAACAAAAGCACATCTAACAAACATAATCATGCTATCTAACAAACAAAAACACAATCAT
>SNQJ01S0027250.1:25185-49127 GCA_010110895.2 Picea sitchensis | reverse complement strand
GACACTCTTATGTGGCCTCCAATACTCAAATTCGAATTCCCTTCAAGATATGGAAGGAGATTTGGATAAAGGTCAAAGAGGATATGTGTCTCATCATTAGCTATTTGGTTGTAACTATATGAGATTTTTATGGATCTAGGGAGAGAATAGTGGATCCCCATTAATGGGGTAGCTTCTTATGTTCTTGTATAAATAGGAGAGCCTTCTCCTTTCAAAACGGGTGTGAAGTTTGGGAAATGCTCATGTTTTGAATTGATAGGTTGGCTCTTGAGGTTAGTAGAGAGGAGATATTATATTGGAATGAAGATGTAATCATATTATTTTGAATACAAGACATGCTTCGATTTTGATCTCTATCTTGTGTTAAGATTATGGTGTACTTACTGAAGGATGGAAGGGCCCCCATGCATTGATGCCAATACACCTATGTGTTGTATATAGTAGGTAAAATTTGTCATTTGTATATTCATGCTATTTTATGTTTATGTTCTTTGCTTTAGTATTTTAGGATAGACAACTTCAAATCCTCACACATATTGTGTTGTGCCTCTAAGCTTATGAGCTCCTGGTTGACATTAAATCATTGAGAAATTTATACGACATAGATTGCACTCAATAGTGTCCTTAGAGAATCGACGACTCCAATTCACTTCGAGACTCTGGGCTTCGACAGTTCGGCAAATTCCGAACAACCACCACACGAATCCTCTGGAGTGGTAAATCTCCAAAGTTCACAATCTGACGCCACATGTCCTTAGAGAATCGACAACTCTGATTCACTTTGGGACTTTGGGCTTCGACAGTTCAGGAAATTCTGAACAATCACCACATGAATCCTCCAGAGTGGAAAATCTCTGAAGTTCACAATTTGACGCCATGTGTCCTCAGAAAATTGACGGCTCCGATTCACTTTGGGACTCTAGTCTTTGATAGTTCCCAAGTCTTCACACATGCAAATCTCTGTAGTGAAATCCTTCCAGAGTAACAGATCTCCTGACACACATCCTCCACTACTAACGATTACGATGAACTTCGATGCTTCAGCCTTTGAGAGTTCTCAACTCTTGCGATGAGCCTTCCTACGGAGTGATAGATCTTCTGACACCTATCCTCTGATATTGACGGCTCGAATGAACTCTGGGCTCCGGGCCTTTGGGAACTCTTGTTCCACTTTTTCTTCGAAGGGGCTATCCTCCAAAGTAACAGATCACCTGCCACGCATCCCCAAACGATGGATGGTTGAGATCCTCTCCGTTACTCCAGGATTCAGGGATTTTCGAAGCACCAAGATTCAAATCCTATGGAGTGACTCTCCTCCAGACTTAACGATATACTGACACACATCCCGGTTTAGGAATGGTTCAAATCACCTCCGTATCCCCTTGAATTCAGGGGTCTTCAAACTTTTACGCCTGCTTCCTTCAAGTGTGTTAAACCTCTAGAGTACAAGATTTGGTGCCATGTGTTCCCCGACGTCAACAACTATGATGGAATCCTTACAATACTATACCCCAATTCCTCCGTAGTATGAAGTCCCGAACTCTTGGAGTGATTCTCACTTCACCAACCACTTTGGCTAGGAGGGCTCGTGCCGAGGGCTGACACGTTTAAGGGGCCAGAGGTGACACGTGTCACATTCCAATGGACCTATAGGGTATATGATATGCACGAATCTAGGTGACACATGGCACATCTACTGTTGGTCCATGTCACCCTAGGTGACGTCACTACACCACGTCACTCTAGACTGACAACCTTATAACATCCCTCAAATCTCACGGTCAAGATCCGGACACGTAGACCCATAGATCTACAAATCTTGTTACTTCGGGAGTTCGACGTTCGAGAGTTTGACGATGCAAAATCTTCTTTTCTCCTGAAGTTGGTCAACACTGGGCTGACCACAATCTAGATCTAGCGGCTAGGATAAGTCTCGAAGCATCCTCAAATCAATGACTCTTGTCACTTTCGGATTTGGCGTTCGAGAGTTTTGCGATGCAAACTCCTCCTTTCTCCCAAAGTTGGTCAGCGCTAGGCTGATTACATCGTAAATTCGACGGCTAGGATAGGACTCGAAGGATCCGTAGATCTATGGTCCAACTTACTTCGCGAGTTCGACCTTCAGGATTTTTGGCTCCACTGCCACTCCATTTTCCCGAAGTGGGAATTCATCGAGGTACCTTGTGCGAGTCCCTCCTCCTGGATGATTAAACGATAGGTAGGGCTCCTAATGAGCTCCACCAAATCTATGACTCTCCTTCACTTTTTAACTTCGACGTTAAGGGAGTTTGATGCTAAAGCATCTCCATTCTCCCGAAGTGGAACTTCGCCGAAGTACCATATGCGAAACCTTCCACTAGATGATTGAACGGTCAAGAAGGGGCCCCAACGGACTCCCCATATCAATGAATCAAAACCTTTTGCGACTTCAACATTAAGGTATTTTTGACAGCTATGAAGTTTGACATCCCAGGGCTTCGAGCTCCCAAAGCTACGAAGCCGTCAAGAGGTAGCTCCTTTTGGACTGTGTGCAGGGTTCCTAGACCCTGGTCATATGGACCCTCTGGTGAATCTCATACTATAAGATATCTCTTAGCCAAGTTTTAGTTAAGGCCGTGGGAAATCCTAAGGTATCTTAGGCTACTGGTTTTAAGGAAACACCTTCCTAACTCCTAGAACTTTAAGTTTTGAAACAGGGTAGGTAATCTCTTAGAATTACTGAGATGATAGCGGTGCCAAGAGTCTTGCTCCAACTTTGTAACGGTGAGGTAACTCCCTGGGGAAAACACCTTCAAGGGTTAAAATGGAGCATATGGAAAATCAAGAAGAAGCATAAGTCCTCAAGGAGATAAATACATACACATCACTCAATCAGTCAATAAAAAGGCCAATCTTAAATGTATACATACATGTATTCATTCATTATTCCATTTCAAAGCAAAAAGAATGAAAACACTTATCAGAACTAGAAGACGTGATGCGATTGCTAAAAGGGGTGCCCGTTTCCACCCAACCATAGGCTAAGTCACTCCTAATGGATTTACCACTGGCCACCTCCGAGCTAGATCACGATGCTTTGAGATTGAATCTTTTCTTTCGGCTCAACGAAAGTTAGGGATGAATATTACTTGTCTTCTCCTGGCAAAATAATATATAGGGACAAAGGTTACTCTCCTTCTCCTGACTCGATCATAGATAGGGATGAAGGTCACTCTCCTTCTCTCGATTCAGTCTCTATTTCGTGTGATCATAACACACTCTTTTCACAGTTCTTCCTCGAACCTGAGAGATCAATCTCTCATCTCTGCACTCTTCCCACCACGCCTTCCATTCTTTCCTTCCTCAACAAGATTGTGTGTGTCCTGAATTCCCAGTCCATGGTTAGGTCTGGAAGCCTTACAGATGGGCTGTCTGCCCCATCCCCTCATTAACTCTTGAGGAGGTCTTCCCACCTACCAGTCTGACTGTAATTCATTCCTGAGTCAGAGGGTTGTTCTGATACTGAGCAATTAAATCCAACAAAGTACTAGTCTGGTGGAGGTTAACGCAACCATTCCTGGTCCCCTTCATCATCTCTTTCATAGCATTTGTGGTCTCTCTTAGCACACCCCCCTTCCAACAATCATGCAACACTTATCCATTCTCTAGTAAATAACACAATTTACATTCATTGACCTTTTATGCAAAGGTCCATCAAATCAAACATTCACATATATTGAGTTTTCCATAGTCTCTTGCCCATATAGTCATATTTACAAACTGGGGAAACATGGGTGTTACAGGGGGTGACCTATTGTTGAAAGTATATGAGTAACAAAGTCTATGGTTAGGAGGAACTTATGAGTTCTGCGCGCAGTTGGTGACTTTTCATAAAATATAAATGTCTTTATGTGCTTGTCTCATTTACTCTGTGCTTAATTATCTGTGTTTAACATGGTTTTTATTCTTGTATGTTGTTGCATATAAGTAATTGTTGTTATTTTGTATATTGTTGTTTGCACATGTAAGTGTGGTGTGGATATTGATTATTATAGTTGTGCTTGACTATGACAATTATTGTTAGTTTCATGTTATGTTAACCTTATGATTTTGGGTTATGAGTCTTCAAGAAGAGGTCTAAATTTCCATGTGTGCAAAGAATAGTCTGTGTGCATCAGAGGTTGGGTTTACTTTTGTGCATAGGGAAGCAATCATTGCATACAAGTAGGAGAGATTTGGTAATGATGCCATAATGGTTGCACACACAATAGTGTTGTGTGTTCAGTATGCTTGTGTGAAGTTGTATTGTATTACTTCCGCTATGTTTTAAGTTATGTAAAAAAAAGAAAGCTAGTGTGGCACGACTTGGCTTGAGGTTGAGCACGTTACTTCAAGTGATACTGCACAAAATTGTGTTTAGAGTAGAATCCGCGTAGTGAATTTTGGATTAGCTTTGTTCAATAGTAAGCTGGATGATGTTGTAGTTTGGTATCAAAAGCAATTTGGTAATGAGAATGTTATAGATTGGTTTCAGAGCGACAAAATTTGAGATTGGGTGACGTGGCCTGTTAAATTTAGAGTTTTTATTAAGTTATTTTCAATTTATTAGAGCATAACAACATAAGTAGGATCAATGAAAGAAACAAAATCACAAGGTACAAACCATTTTATCCTGGGAAACTCTCATGGGGGAGAAAACCCAACAATTTTTTTTCAATACTAGATTGCCAATACAATGCCAAGACTTAAGACAAAACCACCAAAAAAAGACTAGAACTGAGCATGCGCCTCTCTCTCCTTCTTCTTGCAACTGCAACTAACTTCAAAATATGTGCACTAGAAGTGTGAGTGAGTGAGTGAACAAATGAGACATCCTCCTCACTTATAAATACTAGTTGAGGAGGCACTAGGGTTATGTCTCTTCATCAAGTAGGGATGACTTCTTCCAATAGTGGTTAAAACCACTTTATTAAAACCTAGGGGATGACTTTACAAACACCACCATATAACTATGGTTTGAAAAATCCACAAAAGGGGATTTGGTCTTATACAAGACCCAACATGATCAATCCAAAAAAGGGGATTTGATCTATAAGATAATAACTTAAATATAATTAGAATATTCTTCAAAGTTACAATATTTCAACACCCCCCCTTAATGAGAGGGGTATTCTACTGACATAACCAAATACAACATCATCAGGAGAGAGAGAGGGAAACAATCTCATCAACATCTAAAACATTGAATGGCATATCTACAAATCATCGAAAGTTTTTCTCATCATCAATAACATCATTGTTCACAACATGGAGATGGAGTAGCATCATGATCATCATCTGCATCAACATCAATTAGCATAACACTAAGACAACAATATCACCAACACCATCATCAACAACATGAGGTTAATACAACAACATCATCAACAAGACGAGGCCAATACAACATCATTAACAACAACACGAGGATGATACAACATCATCAATAACAACACGAGGCTGAAACAACAACATCATCAACACGAGGTTGAGATAACATCATCGTCATATGGAAACATATTGAGGTAGGTGCACCAACAAGATTTTGTGGTACTATGACAGATCGTCCTTATCGAACCTTCAGGATCTACCCCAGGATCATAAGATTCCCTAGGATATAAAATCCTAATGGAGCTACCACGTGGTACCCTGACAAACTATCCTTACCGGATTACTAGACCTTCAGGATCTGCCTAGGAATCAAGAGATTCCCTAGGATATAAAATCTTAACGGAGCTACCACTATTGACCACAAATGGCATATACATGCACAGGTACTCGAACAAACCATCCTTACCAGACCTTCAATATCTGTCCAGGGATGATCAATCCCCTAGGATATAAAATCCTAACGAAGCTACTCGATGTTGGTTAGGATACCATAGTATCATCAACATCACTCCCCCTTTCGATGGAGGTCCTTTTGGACTATACCAGGATTGTCTTGGAAGTATTCAAACTTCACAGAAGATAGAGCCTTGGTCAACACATCTACAACCTACTCATATGTGCCAACATATTGGAGCTTTATAACTCCCCTCTGCACCATATCACGAATGTAGTGATACCGGATCTCTATGTTCTTCAACTTATCATGGAACACTGGGTTCTATGTCATCTTTATGCAACTTTGGTTATCACATAGAATCATGACGACTTCCATCTCTGGATCAAATAGACCCGTCAACAACTTCTGAAGCCATATGGATTCAAAATTGGTGGAACATGCAATAATGTATTCCGCTTCTGCCATGTTGAGAGCAATACTGGATTGCTTCCTTCTCTGCCATGAAGTCATGGCTAACCCCAGATTGAAACAACATCTTGAATTCTCTTTCTATTAGAAACACTTCTAGCACAATCTGAATTAGTATAACCATACAGTCTGAAGTCATGATCTCTAGTATAACAGAGACCATAATCCAACGTACCCTTAAGGTATCTCATCACATGCTTTGCAGCTACAATGTGAACACGTCTGGGCTCTACCAGATACTGACTCAAGGTGTTCACAAAAAAACATATATCTGGCCTGGTATTTGTCAGATACATCAACAAACCAATAACCTATCTATATAGTGCAGCATCAGCCAATTCTGACGAAGTATCAACCAAGAGATTTAACTTTGTTTCCATGGGTGTGTTCATGGATTTATATTCCAACATGTCAAATCTCTTCAGTATTTCAATCGCATACTTCCCTTGGTTAAGGAAGATCTTATTTGGGATCTACCAAACTTCAAGGCCTAAGAAATAATTCATCAAGCCTAGGTATTTCATATCAAACTCTGCAACGAGCTTCTTCTTACAATTTGTGATGAGATTTTCTTCTCCTGTTAAGAATAAGTCATCCAAATACAATAGAAATATAATTGGCTCATCATTCATAACCTTGAAGTAAAGGGTAGAGTCAACTTTACGCTTGGTAAATCCCAAGCTCATCAGGAAACTATCAATTCTTCCATACCAAGCTCTAGGAGCTTGCTTCAACCCATACATAGCTTTCTTCAACCTGTAGACATGAGTCTTTTTGTCTTGAAATTCAAACCCTTTTGGTTGTTCTATATACACTTCTTCTTCAATAACACCATTTAAGAATATTGTTTTCACATCCATTTTGTGTAACTTACACTTCAATTTGGCTACAAGAGCTATGATAGTTCTGATAGAAGTGTATTTGGCTACAGGAGAAAACGTCTCTTCATAATCAATGCCTTCCTTTTGAGAAAATCCATGAGCTACAAATCTTGCCTTATTTTTTTCAATGCTTCTGTCTGGAGCATGTTTTATCTTGTATATCCATTTGGAAGATACCACATCTTTGTTCTTTGGTCCGGGAACTATTTCCCATACATCATTCTTTATAATGGACTGGTATTCTTCTATCATGGCATCCACCCATTCCTTCTTCTGAATGACATCTTCAAAGCAAATAGGTTCCTTTTGTATGAGATCACACATCAAGGCCATATAAATGGAGAATGGCTTAGGTTTCTTGCTTTGTCTCATGGTTCCTTATGGGGCACCATACTTCTCTCCATATTGAATAATTTCCCTTTCCCAAGGTGAATTTCTCTTGTGAGAGATCTTCATCTGGGGAGGTTCTTGAGATTCAATCATATCATGATCTTCTGGAATCTCATCATCATGAGTAACTGTAACTTCCTTCACTGGTTATGCAACTTTGGGAGCTACAGGTTCTACTTCATATACTTATTTAAGATGGAATTTACTTTATCTTTTGAGTGTTTCATATTCATCAAAGGTTACATCTCTGCTAATCTCAATATGATGGTAACCTGGTATGTAAATTTTGAAGGCCTTAGAGACCTCATAATATCCAACAAATATTCCCTTCTTTCCTAAAGGATCCAACTTAGTTCTTCTTTCTTTCGAAATGTGTACAAACACTGGACAACCAAATATTTTTAGATGGCTTACTTCTGGCTTCTTCCCAGTGAACAATTCTTTGGGGGTTTTGAATACAAGTGCACTATGGGATAATCTGTTTTGGACATAAATTGTTGTTTTTGTTTCTTCAACCCATAAGTGCATTGGAATATCTTGATCGTGGATCATAGTCTTCACTGCTTCCATTATTGTTCTATTCTTTCTTTTTGCTACACCGTTTTGTTGAGGATTATAGGGAGTGGTGAGCTCCCTCTTAATTTCAACATATCTGCAAAAGCTTCCAAATTCATTTGAGGTGTATTCTCCTCCATTATCTGACCTGAGTATCTTGATCTTTCTTTCAAAGATATTTTCTACCAAGGCTTTGAATTCCTTGAACTTTCCGAGTACTTCATCTTTTTATTTCAAGAAATAAACCCAAGTCTTGAGAGAATAATCATCAATAAATGACACATAGTATACATACCCACTTAGAGAGGTCGATGACATTGGACCATATACATCTGAGTGGATGATCTCCAAGATTCCTTCTGCTTTACTGTCGCTCTTTGGGAAATGATTATTTATGCTTTTTCCTTATGCACATCCCTTGCATACACCTTCATGATCAACCTTGAATTATGGTAAACTAGTAACTACCTTGCTTATATATGGTAAGGCTATGTAGTTGATGTGAGCTAGTCTTCTATGCCATAGTTCACAAGGACTCTCAATGGAGTGAGTCAAGGTTGCATATGAGTGACCTTTTAACTTGTACAAACAACCTTCTTCTGTTAAAATAACAATTGAATCTTCTATGGTTTTTCCTTTAGGCCACATTAGAAATTCACCATCTATGAATGCAACGCTAAAGCCTTTCTTATCTAGAGTTGAGATAAAAAGTAATTTCTTTATCAAACGTGGTACACAAAGTACATCCTTCATTCTCATTGGAGTCCCTAAATCAAGTTTGTAGGTGGATTCTCCCATTCCTTTGATATGATACTGATAATCATCTCCAAGTGAAACTTTCTGGGGAAAGTCCTTTTCTGTAAGGCTAGAGAGATTGTCTCTCTGACCTGTCATGTGCTTAGAGGCACCATTTTCTATGAGCCAAGTATCCTCTCCAGGTGTCATATATCTTGAGAGGGAGAAAAATAAAACATAATCTTCAATCTCTTCTTTAGTCAACTTCGTGGGTGGCTCATCATCTTCAATTGCATGGAAATGATGTCTTTTGTTATTTCTCTTCTTGTATTCTTCCCTTTTGGCAGGACAATTATTATCAATGTTTCCCATCTTATCACAATGATAACATTGATAAGAGGAAAAATATTTTTATTTTCTTTGACCCTTATGATATTTATGGAATCTCCTTGGAGGGTGAGATTCTTTATGGGTGAATCTCTTTGGGGAGTGAGATTTTTTATGAAGATGGGTCTCCTTTTGGAAATGAGACCTTTTCTTTCCTCCTTTAGTATGATCAACTAGGGCTTGATATTCATCCCTTAATAGTACGACTTCTCGGTTGGATACTCTTGCTTCTTGAACACATTCTTCCCATAGACTATCAAATTGGAGTTTCTCTTTTCTTGCACATATAGTGTGGATGGAGGCATCCCAGGGTCTTGTGAGACCATTAAGAGTTGTCATGATGAGTTCATATTCATCCAAGTTGTCTCCAATTTCTTCTTACTGTTCTTTGAAATGAGTAACCCTAGAGAAATAGTCTTGACCTATTTCTCCTTTCTGCATCTTTGTATTCTTGAGTTGGGTTCTCAAGTTCATCTTATGGTTGATGTTCTTTCCTTCATACATTCTGGTTAGGGCATCAAACATCTATCTTGGAGTATTCTTGGAAGATACTTGAGGGATAAAGTGATCTTTAATGGAGTCTGCAATGATCCTTTTTTCCCTAACCATATCCTTCTTGTACTTTTCTTTTGGCAACATTGTGGACCCTCAATGGTATTATTAATAATATTCACTTGGTCATGTTCACCATTGTTCAGGGGAAATTCATGCTCCCAATGTGAGTCTCTACACTACAAGCACCAAGGGTTTTCATCTACCATGTTTGCAGGGGATAAAGTATTAGGGACTTCTTGACCATTTTTCGGTCTGAAAACTTGAGTCCCTTTCTGGAATTGCCCTCTTTAAGTAGCCCTAAGAGCTTGTTGTTGAGATCTTTCCAAGTTGACAATCTTATTCATCATTAATTCTTGGTTTTTTACCATGCCATCTATAGTCAACTATAGCTTTGCCAAGATAGCACCAATATCTGAGGTAGGCTCATCATTATGGACTATTTTAGTTTTAACATCTATTTTGACTCTAGGGGCAGAGAAAGGTTCAACTCTGGATGATGATAGATTGTCTTCAATTTTTGTAGCCACCTCTTGGGACTCTTGGATTGTTTTAGGGGATTTATCTCTGGGGAGAAAACTCATATGTCCTTTAAAGGATTTAGTGTAAAGAAAGAGAAGGAAATTGTCTGAAGGGTGATGGCTCACCGAGATATTTTTCACTAAGCTTTCAAATTTATCATGAAATTCCCTAACAATTTCATTCTCTTGTTTCGTGTTGTTATTTAGCCTTATTAGCAGCATGTTGGGGTCTTCCTTGACACTCCATCATTTGAGGAACACTTCCTCCAACTTATCCATGGTTGTAATACTAGCATCAGGGAGACTATTTTACCATCATCTAGTGACATCATGGAGGGTAACAAAGAACAATTTCATAGCTAAATATTCAACGCCATCACTGATACAATGAAGCTGAAAGAAGGCCCAAAAGTTTCTCATATGATCCTCAACACTGACTACATCATTACCAGTGAAGTTGGGTAACCATTTCTCATACCTGGGGGGCATTTTCCTAGGGTACCCTGGTATGTTTGTCATGTCTAATGATTTGAAAATATTGGATGACCATTGTTTCTGGTTATTAGCTTGGTTTGGATAAAAAATCTGAGTCTGATCGTTAGACATTGTGTTTAAAATAAGATTGTCTCCAAAAAATGATTTTACTATAGGAGAGTTTCAAGGAGGTTTTCTTATAAAGAACTTGAGAGGATTGGTATACCTCCCTGAGCTTTGTGGAGTCGCCATATAATTTTCTTGAAACTATCAAAGGGATGAGGGGATCACCCTCAGTGGAGTCGTCAGGTAAGCTTTGTAAGATAAAGGATTTCGAGGAAATGGCATAATGAAAAAGTGTCATCTTGGGGAATATTGACTCAGTGTTCCCTGACAATGACGCCAAAATGTTATCGCACAAATAGTACTTGCCTAAATCCCAAGGCAAGTGGATACAAAATTGGCATAACTGGGAATGACCTATCACTGTCACCTTAATAGGAAATCCCTTTCTATTTAGGAGTATGTTACAGTACCCTAGGGGAGACGTCCCCAGTGACCTGAGGGTTTGAGAAGGATAAGGAAAATGATAAAAGAAAGTTCCTCCCCTCTCACAAGTCACTCATATTTAAAGGGTTCTTTATGTATTATAAAGATGAAGCAAATGAGAAATCTTGTACACCTACCCAGAACAAGAAAACAAAGCAAAAAAGGGGCACTTTTCAAGTACCAAAATGATATTAGTGCTTCATAAGATCAATCAACACTTGTAATGGGTAGACTGCTGCCTTCTAGGGTAATGGAGTCAATGGTGGCAACAACAAATATTAGAGGAAAATAATAATGATAATATTTAGCCAAAGGATATGGAGATGATAAGAGAAGTGTTAGTAGCCCAAGGCCTAAAAAATCGAAGTCCCAGAGATAATTGCTAGAAAGTAATAAAAATTAGGCCCTAGTGATTTCCCTTTTCCTTAGGCAAATTGAAATAAAGAATGCAATAGGAAAATGAAGTAGGGTTACTAGAGTGCCACAATAGTAGGGGTCTAGTATCCACTTCTAGATAGGTGTATTTCAAGAAGTTTTAGCAAGTGAAAGACTATAGAGAAAAAAGATAGTAACATATGTCTTTCTCCTAGGGTTTCAAGCAAGAAATTTCATAATCTTTGACATGAAACAAGTAAATTCACCATAAGCATTCATTCACAATAAAGAAATGCATATTTTCTACTTCACCAAGAATAATCAAGCATAAACCCTAGTTGAAGATCCTCCACATGAAATTTTTCCAAAATACACCAAGATTTGCCTCCTCCAGGAAATGTGCAGCACTTAATTTCAACCAATAACCCTTAAAGAGGGCCGAATTTAAGACCACCACTTGTGTGATGAGTGAATGATGAAAAAATGAGAGAGTTTATCTCTCTATTTATATAATAATTATTACCTTTAATTAAATTTAGGTCATCAAAAGGCTAACATGGCCAAATTACATCAAAAATCCAGTTTTTACATAAATGCCATTAATTAATCCCTAAAATTACTTTTAGAGGTGATGCCATGCCCTTCTAGGGTGAAGTTGAGCCTCTTGGGTGGAATGTTGGGCCTCATCTACAAAACGTTAGGCCTCCCAAGCCCCTGGATGATGCCACATCTGCCAATTAGCACACAACTGCCTCCATAATGCCAATCCTGACGCTAGGTGACATATAGGGTCACTAAGGTGACGTCATGGGCCTCCCAAGGCCAACATCCATGTGGAAGAGCAAGGTCCCCCTGGGTCTAGGTCTGCCAAAGTGTCTCTGGTAAAAATCCTTATTTCTTCCAGGTGCAAGTCTCTGACATCTCTCTTCCCCTAGATGGGGTCACAACATCCATCGGTGGGATTTCAAACCTATGGAGGTATGAGCTAATCATCTCCCCATATGTACCTGTCCATCGAGAAAGGTCCTGTAGTAGAAACAAGTGCACTCTCCTTGGGCTCATAAGTCACAGGGATCATAACAATGGAAATCACATCCAATAATCAAATTACCCAAACATGTGCATCAAACTCCCCTTTACCTAGACAAATGCTCAAAGACGATATGCAGTTTAACAAGTTAGGTTTGGAGAGGGTCTCAGGATGTCTTATTGGTCTAATCTTCCTCAAGTTTGGGGTGTTTCCCAGGTGAGAGTCATTCTAGGTCATGTGAGTGTGTGAAATAGTGTAGGGGAAAATTTTGGGCAGAGGGAGTAGTGATAACAGGGAAATGTAGGTCTTTCCCGTGGGTGCCTCTGTAGAGAGTGAGCTGCACTTTATCATGGATGAAATTTTTTATCAGCCCATTCAATGCCTTTTATTATTATTCTTATTTCTTTTTATTTTCAATAGAAAAGTTGGGGGACACTGTCCTTGCGTGGTGACCATAGGTGACAACGTTACCCACAAGCACTTCACGAAAATGAGAAGGTTGGCTCGTGATGAGACCCCCTTTCTTTTGGCTATGCCACCAAGAGCCACTACCTTGGTTTGGTGACCATATAGATGGTAGTGTCATACCACTACATGCCCATGGACCTAATAGGCTGACTCATGATGAGACCTCCCATCCACCAACTAGACCTTGAGTTTTTTAATCTTACGGGTCCCCTTTTCTTACTGAGAATCCTTTTATTTATTTCTCAAGAATTGTTGGCCCTTGACCAAGTTTTGAAGAGTACTTGGTCATACTTGACCACTTTTGGGACTGCGACAACTTGCCAAGGAAGGAGCGCAACACGAAGCAGAAAATAAGGAAGCAAGACCTATTTTGGGGTCCATTTTAGGGTTTTGGGTTGATGTAATGGGAAAGGGATGTCGGCCTGTGGGTTTACCCATGTTTAGGCCCATTTTGTAATCTATAAATAGGCAATGTAGATAGTAAGATAAGGGGATATAGTAATGTAGTACATCTATGTGATGTATGAATGATAGCTTAGTGCTAGTAATTGGATCTGTGTGACCAGATGTATCTTAGAGTGCTTTGTGCATGAGATCGAAGAACTAAGTGTAGGTTGTTATAGTCTGAAGAGCAAGGAAGAAGGATCTAGTGAGTTGCACAGATCTTCTATCCTGTGCAAAGTAAGGGTCATTAGAGCTCTGTGTTGTAACTGCTTGACCGTGATAATATAAAGAAGACTTTATGGATGTAGCCCCAAGGTGGGGGTGAACCACAATAACTGTGTGTATAGTGATTTGTGCTTCTCTCTTATGTATTTATCTCTTTCTTGGCTAAGTGCTTGATGTGATTAAGTAGATCTAGTTATGCTTTGTGTTGTTGATGAATGAATGAACATTAGATCTGATAAATGAGATGATTAGTGCTTGATCTGTTGAATCTAACCTATATTTTTGTGGATAAGTACTAAATCATTCTTAGTATAAGTATTCACTATGATTCTATGTGCCTTATGTGAAGTATATTATGAATGTATGTTAAGGAATAACTGATGCTAAGTGTGCTGTAAAAAAGATAATCACAGATCTATGTCCCAGCTAAGGTTGCATACACCTGAGTCTTGCAACCACCCCTGCCTCTACCTCGGGTGAGAAATCATATGCATCGTAGGTGTTGCTAAAAGGGCCGATAGTTAGGGCTTTGTTGCTATGCTCTTGAGCATTGAACCCTCGGTCTGCCCCTGTGCCAACAAATGGTTCCGTTGTTGGAACCTGGAACTGTGATTGCTGGGAACTGAAGAAGAAGAAACTTTGCATGAAATAAGATCTGTGTGTAGATCTGTTGCCCTAGTGCGCAGTGTTCTATTTGATCTGTGAAGCTTTGTGCCAGTAAAAGAGGTCATATTTAAAGAAAGAGAGGTTAGATCTGAAGAAAAGAAGTCAGATTTGTGAAGAAAAAGGTAAGATCTGTAAGCTCTATGCCTTGATAAAGGTAAGAATAGTTAAAAGTCTTAAATCTGGAAGATTTTTGCTTTGCAGAAGTAAGATAAGTTAAATTTTTTGTTTCTAAAGCATGGATCTAGGTATGTTTGATAGATTATGTCCCAGCTTCAAAACTAGGGCATTAGTATATGAAAGAAAGTTTGATATGAATAGACCTGATAAGTATAGTGATAGATATGTTATACCTATGCATCGAAAGAATGTCTGGACTGACAACTGGATGCAAGATACTAGAATTTTTTTTATGTAGGCTAGCCACCATGATCCTGGTGCGTAGTATAGAAGGAGTTGGGGAACATATAAACAAACAAGAAGATTAACCCTCTGTTATAGTTGCAGACGACCAGGACATCTTGCTAAAGAATGCCCTGGTAGAAGACCTAGTTGCCTCTGTTGTAAGGCTATGGACCATGAAGTATTGGATTTCCCTAGAATGATTGCTAGGCTTGAGAAGCTGAATATGGAACAAGAAAACCCCGAGGGAGATCAAGAGACCACGATTATAGCAGAAACCTATAAAGAATCAGAAAATATATTGCTACAGATGAAAGATACCTTGAATGACCACCGACATGTTAGGCTATCATAGATCTTCAAAGAAAAGGAGAAAATCGAAGAAAGAATAGGGGACTTTGACATTTACTGTACTCTTTATGAAGAAGCGCAAGTGAACATTATGCCAGAAAGAACTTGGGAAGCTATAGGAAATCCTGCCATGATCCCTTCCCTAGGAGGAACAAGTTTCTTCAGAGGAAAGCTAGTAAACCTATGTGGAAGGCTCACCTGGATACCTATGACTGTCAATGGAACTTCGATAGAGGAACACTTTGAGATCATTAAATTTGTTGAAGACAATGCCCCATTTACTATGCTCATAGGAAAACCCTGGATTGATAGAGAACAAGCCAGACAAAGAGAAGAAGAGAAAGTTTTGGAACAGAAGAAGAAAGAGTTAAAAGACTTTATGACCAGAAGGATTACACACTTGATTGAAGAACTAAAGAGCAGATCACAGATATTTAATATTAGTACCTACAATGTCTAATCTAAGAGAACACTTGAGGATCTGCAGAATATCAAGTTACCTATTTTTGATGCAGAAGAAGTATTATCAAGGAACCCTAAGAAAGATTTTCCACTGCGTGAAGTAACTAAGACCACATAAGATAAACATCAGAATAGTAAAAGCATTACTGAGATGAAACTCACTGGGAAGAAGGCTTGGAAGTTAAGAAAGAAAAGGGCTAATACTGTAAGGTTACAAGAGGTTCTAGAGGACACTTCGCAGCAAGAAGAATTGCAGGATTGGAGCTTCACTGAGATATCAAAACAACGACATAGAATACTTCGCCATGACGAAGTAATATAGCCGTTGGAACCGATATACCCGTTCGACCGCTGCTCTGAATGGATCAAAAAGCAGTTATGGGTTACCACTAGACCATTGGATAGCACCAGAATGGATATAATAGAGTTAATGAAGGCCCCATGTCCGTTGCAAACAGACCATTGCTGAGATTGCCTACTTAACCTGTCGTGCTACGCATCTAGAATACTTTTTGCTAACTGAGAATCTGAGCATGAACCCTGAGATTTACTTACCCTGAGATCATTGCCTTACTATTCACTGTCGTCTCTGAATTCCTTTTGCACTCGAGCCGACTGACCCAAGTTTGTATGTCGAACAAGCTCAATGTTGCTGAGAAAATTGTTGAAGAAGTTCTAATTGATTTAATGGCTGAGAGAGTCATGTCAGAACACAAAATGTCTACAAGTGTACATGCATCATCCTTGGGCGTACTGCTAGCTTCCCCCTCCACTGCTCGAGCAGGACCATCCCGACCGCCTTCGGAAAGACGATCTAAGCTCAGAAACGACTTCGCCACTGTGAAGATGATCCTAGGCATCTTGCCTAAATATATCCCACCACTAAGAAGACTAGTGAATTGAGACTCTGTACCCAAAGACTTCGACTATGTTGTAGTCACTGCATACCTCCCGAAAGGGGTGCGCACAGTTCATGCTGACTAGGAGAAGCTCACCATGCTGAAATTCAGTGATTTTAACCTTGGATATCACAAGGTATACAATATGCTAGCCCCACACAAGTATTTGACTATTACAAAAGGAAATAACCCCAATATTGTACCGCAACAATGGACCCATAACCTTGCATAGTTAACCCTCCTCAACGTAATGAAGATTCCACATTTTGGGAGGCATCAGGAAGTAAATGCCTGTGTTTGACTGTTGTTGTCCTGCTACCATGGAGGATACCTATGGTTGGACCGACGCATCACCGTGGATCCGATTCTAATCAACCAGATCACTGGGCTAAGCATGCAGGGCCCTTACCCACATGAATTTTATCTTGGAAAGACCGCAGATTGTGCTCTCGCTCAATGAATAAAAGACACATATGGCGATCTGGAGAAAGGCATGCGAGGTTACAAGGTAGCCTCCATTGATAATGCAACATTATGCTTTGGTTGCCAGCTGATCGCAGGCAAGTTAGTCCAAAAAAATAGACCTACACCGGTGACCAAATTTGTATTTGACCTCACAGGGAAGTGCGCGGAGGGACTACAAATGAACTGGGTGAAATACCTTATAAATTAGCTAGAGCTTGACTGTAGACAAGTGTAGGACCAAGGGTATGAGTTCCACTTTAGCTGGTTGCTCATACTCATCGCCTTCATTGTGTGGGAACTGCCCGAGGGAGCCATGTTTCCAGAGATTGAACCCTTTGAACCCCTAGCCGCGAAGTTCTGTATGCTGTGGTACTCCACCAACATGAACAAACAATGGCAGTCCAATGCCATCTTCCATGTGTAATATACTCAGTTGAGGAATACCATTCAGTCTACACCATGGATTACACCCAACACTCTTCATAGGTTTCGACCTTTGGTGAAATTCAATGCAGATCGTCACTTCACCTACATCATAGTGCGCACAGACAAGCACAAATAACAATTCCAGTCATATTACAAGTTGACAGAAGATGACCTAGAGGAGATTACTAATGAATGGTCGGTAGGCCTCCTTGTTGCAGTAGACCCCGCAGAGATGTACGATGTAGATATCCCTGAAGCTATTCCGGATACACCAGGACCGCGCAAGACTAAGAAGGATGTGGAAGTTCAAGATATCCACAACACATCAACGAAGAATGCTTCGCTCTCACCTGCGAAGGGAGGTGATGATGAAGAACTAGGGGGCATAGAAGTTGAACAGAGCAAAGGCAAGGTTACCCCGCCTAGGGATGAGGCAGATCCATCCAAGAAAAGGAAGATTACCCCACTGAGGCCCTCATCTAGAAAGAAAACTAAGTCCACCCAGACCACGCTTACCCCGGATGATTTTGACTTCTTAATTTCTGCGCTGAATGATGTTTCATTAGAGCTCACAGAAAAGCAAGAAGCAAAGCAGGAGGAACTATTCCACTGGATCACAGGCGAATTTAAAGAAGCGCAGCAGGCACTTCAGTCCAGCCAAGCAGTTTCTACGGTGTCATTAACAATGGAAATATCAGGAACAAGTGATGAGCCCACACAGTTACGCTAGATCACCAAGAAAGTTGAAGCTCGCCTTCGACGAGCTCAAGAAGACATAGCAAAAGACACCCAGTCTTTGGTGCAAGCACATAACACACATGAAGAGCAACAGAGAAAGGCAGAACAAGAGTATCTTGACTTAAAAATGAAATGGGAGGAGGAAAAAGACCAGTTATAGTAGAGCAAGGACCGGTTGCTAGCAGAGCAAATTGAAACACAAGAAAGAGTTCACAAGGCATTGCGTTCTGTGACCATCATAGAAGTGAAGATGGAAGATAGTCTTCCACAACAGGTGACCCAACTGGAAGAAGTAATCCAGTAACTTCAACAACGCATCACGGATCTAGTGCTCCGCACCATGCCTGAGACACCCCAAGAGATAAGAGATCTAAGAGAGGCCACTGCTCGAAGTGCAGTTGACCGATTAAAAAAATTGGCTTCGGAATGTAGGCAGCTAAGCACCAAAAGTGCCCAGACCTATGAAACCCTCGCAGAGAATCCAAAATTATAGACATTGGAGGCATAGCTCCACGAAGCAAAGAAACATGCAGATGTGCTACAAGCGCAATTGAATTCCATGACCCTAGTCGAAAGAATGAAGAGGTTCGCAGAGCAATGCACAACCCAACAACAAGTACACATGTTGCAAAGTAAAGTAATGGACATCTCTCAACGACTGCAACCATTCCAAGAGAAGGCATGCCAACTTTTCGCCGAAATAGAAAGCTAGGGAGCTGAACTTGAACAGGGTGTCATCACTGCAGAACAACGCTTGGAAGGACTGCTCAATGACATAATAATCTAGGAATTTACTGAACAAGAGGTTGTCGCACTGTAGCAGGTCGAATCCGCTCGAGCCAAACTCGAGGCGTTCAAAGCGGAATTGGTCAGACCTGAGTGACTCAAAACGAGTCACAGGTGAGTGTTGGGGGCCTGTTGGCCCTTGACCAAGTTTTGAAGAGTACTTGGTCATACTTGAGCACTTTTGGGACCGTGACAACTTGCCAAGGAAGGAGCACAACGCGAAGCAGAAAATAAGGAAGCAAGACCTATTTTGGGGTCCATTTTAGGGTTTTGGGTTGATGTAACGGGAAAGGGATGTCGGCCCATGGGTTTTGCCCATGTTTAGGCCCATTTTGTAATCTATAAATAGGCAATGTAGATAGTAAAATAAGGGGAGATAGTAATGTAGTACATCTATTTGATGTATGAATGACATCTTAGTGCTAGTAATTGGATCTGTGTGACCGGATGTATCTTAGAGTGCTTTGTGCATGAGATCGGAGAGCTAAGTGCAGGTTGTTATAGTCTGAAGAGAAAGGAAGAAGGATCTAGCGAGATGTGCATATCTTCTGTCCTGTGCAAAGTAAGGGTCATTAGAGCTCTGTGCTATAACTTCTTGACCATCATAATATAAATAAGTCTTTGTGGATGTAGCCCCAGGGTGGGGGTGAACCACGGTAACTGTGTGTATAGTGCTTTGTGCTTCACTCTTATGTATTTATCTCTTTCTTGGCTAAGTCCTTGATGTGATTAAGTAGATCTAGTTATGCTCTATGTTGTTGATGAATGAATGACCATTAGATCTGATATATGAGATGCTTAGTGCTTGATCTGTTGAATCTAACCTATATTTATGTGGATAAGTACTGAATCATTCTTAGTATAAGTATTCACTGTAATTCTCTGTGCCTTCTGTGAAGTATATTATGAATGTATGTTAAGGAATAACTGATGCTAAGTGCGCTATAAGAAAGATAATCACAGATCTGTGTCCCAGCTAAGGTTGCAGACACCTTAGTCTTGCAACCACCCTTGCCTCTACCTCGGGCGAGACTTCATCTTCTTCGCATGTGTTGCTGAAAGGGACGGTAGTTAGGGCTTTGTTGGTGTGCTCTTGAGCATTGAACCCAGAGTCTACCCCTGTGCCAACAGGAATCCCTAGGTGAATCATCTCAAAGGTTTTATTTTGGATTTTAACTCTTGCCATCTACTTTTACCCTCAGGGCCTTTAGCCCCTTCTTCCCACAAGGCAAGGTACAACCCTTCCTAGTGTGGAAAACCCAACACCCAAACCAAGGTAGGGGAATATGAGAGGGATAATGATGAAAAGTGGTAAGTATGGAAGGAATGGATGATGACCTTTCATAGACCCACCCAGTGGAAACTCATCCTAAAGGAGAAACAACTTACTAGGGAATTATGTCACCCCCCCAGGTATGAACAACTCAAAGAGCATAATTTCCAAGAAAACATTATGAAATAAAGGAGAGTCCAGTGTAACATATTCAAATGCTTTTAAAATCAGGGTGACACATACCATGATTCCCAAACTTGTTACCTCATGGAGCAAGACCCACTACCACTTCGGGATCAGGCTGGTGGGATGGATGTTACCACTGCTGATAGATAGGATGCACTGAAGAAAAGATGGACCCTCCAGGGCCAATCTCAAGTCGCCTGGCTCTTGACACTCCATGTTTAGGACCTGTGGGCCTTAAGACATGATCTCCTTAGTTATCCCTAGGATAGGGGATAACACACCCAATGAAAATATTAAAAATAGAGTGGATTATATGTTGGGATGATTGAGCACACTACATCATGAAAGAGATCAACAATATTGAATGCAAGAGAATCGATTCCAAACTTGAGATGTTCATCTTGAAGACCTTCCTTGTTGAATGTTCTGTGAGTGCTCAAAATTTAAATAACTCTTTGATGTCTCTTGGGGAAAAGGAGTGATAGGAGGTATGGGGAGAGGGAACAAGGATTGCAACTTAACTCGACATGTTGGAGGGAGGTGGCAAACGAAATCTGACATTGTCAATTAATGTCTAATACAAGAGTGGCTTTCTTAGGGAGGATTTTACACCAAAAGGTTTTAAGGGAGTTGCAAAGGGATACAAGTTAACACCTCCTTGAAGCAAGAAAGTGTAGCTTCTTCAACCTAAGGATCTATGTAGATGGAATGGAGGGTGGGTCATGGGTGAGGAAAAATTGAAGATGCCTATGAATGGTATTTCATTCATCGTTGTACCACTAGTTCATCAGATATTTGTCTAGGTTACAAATGGTTTTGTTTTGGGGGTATGAGTTGAAGGTGAATTTTAAAGGACCTTTGATAATAAGTTGTAATTAATTGTGGTTGTGTTGAGAGGAGGGAAGTAGGAGAAGCGTAGGATAAGTTGGGAGAGACGAAAGGAATAAACATCAACATACTTGATATTGAATTGAACTATAGTAAATGGGTTGTCAAATGATCTAGGGGGAGGCATGGAACAACTGCTCTATTTTAGATTTAACATTGGGACATAAATGCCCTACCACTCTACACAAGTGTAAAATAATTGGTTGTAAAATGAAATACTTTTGATAAATAGAACCTTATCACCTTTTTTGTAATTAGAGCTTGGTTTGTATCCATCAAATCATTCCTCCGATTAGGCTAATACAAATAATATTCATACTATCATTTTGTGGATTGTTCCCATGATCAATATAAATGCCAATCGAGGGTGAGGCATGATGGAACCAAGTTATCCAAAAATCCTTCCAGTGTAAAAATTGTATAGTAATGAAGCTATTTCTATGTGAGAATTAGATTTCTTGTTACTTAGAGTAATGTTTCATATGTTGGTTACTTGATCTTTCAAGATTTATGTTTTTTCTTGTTTCCAATTATTTCTAAAAAGATAAATATGAGGAGTTGAAGCCATGGATCAATGCTTTTGTTATTAAAGTTTATAAGGTTATTGATTTATTTTGTATTATGCAAGTAAGAACACCCTAGGATATATGTAATCCTCCGGATGATTTTGTTATTAAAGTTTATAAGGTTCTTGAATAAGGTTGTATAATAAATAAAGAACACCCTAGGATATAAGTAATCCTCTAGACCATCTAGGGAAGATACACATATTTCATCATCTTCAACTAGTACCTTGTTATGTGTTACATTTTTTCCATACCATATATGTTTTGTATTGTCATGTTAATAGATCATCAACATTGGGATCATCTTTGTTCAACTTAAGATGTGTTTATGTTTTTCTATTAAAGGTAATTTTAGTTCATAGTGGTTAGGGGTCGGTACTATGAATTTGTTGGATGTGATCTGCTTTCTAATTTATGCATTGATTCACTTTACCCAGTTTCTAATTGACCTAAAATATCCAATCTTGAAATGTCATATGCTCAATTTTGAATGCCTTTCATAAAGCCATAATACTAGGGAGGAAGGTTGTTATGCTCTGAGATGGTATTGACAATGTGATGTTTTCGACTTGTCAATGTTGATTGAATTGCACTCTTACATATTTTTAGTTGCATTGTTGAACTGGAAAGTGACATATTATATTGGATTATTTGCAAACCAAAATGAAGGAGGGTTTGGATGTAATGTGCAAGGATTTTTTGTGGGTACAATTTTGGTTTCAATAGGAAAGCATGAAATGACAATGAACCTTTGGAAATACAAGGTCCATGAATCACATTGTTGTGAATATAGGAAGATAAAAAATTTAAACAAAAATTATGATGACAGGAAAAATTTAGACATGTAAGTTGAATTTCTTGTCCTGATATTTAGTTGTAAGAAATATAGGAGGATTTGAAAGTTTAGTGTTGGACATTTTGTTAATCTATTGAATATTACATTTTTTATATAGGCAATTCTCACATATATATTTCTCTGTTTGTTAAAATTCTATAATGATTGAAGTAAAATCCATGTAAACATCATCAAAATATTAATCCTAAAATAGTTTGTGATTTGAAAAAGCTTCATGACATTGGAGATCTACATTATCTAAAGGGATTAAACATTATTCTCTTTGTAAAATGTGCATGCTTTTCAGCTTGTTAAAAATTATTTTTAGGATTTGATATTAACATTAAGTGTTAGCATTCTTAGGAGGTCATAGGTTCAAATCTAGAGTGGGGTAGGGTATGCATACCTTCGTAGGATTTAGCAGTCAAATCATTATGAGGAGGAGGTCTCATGTCCCACAAAAAAAGGGGTCTCACACACCAATTTGGTGTCTGTCTTGGTTGTGACCTTAAAAATGGATTATTGTATGTATGTATGTATGGAAAATAACTTTTGTATCCAATATACCATAAGAAAGTTGGTATTATAAAATTTTTGGGATGTGATTTGCTTGCTAATTTATGCATTGATTCACTTTCCTCTTTTTCTAATTGACCTTTAATCTATCTAATCTTGAAATGTCATATGCTCAATTTTGAATGACTTTCATAAAGCCATAATATTGGGGAGGAAGGTTGTTATGCTTTGAGATGGTATTGACAATGTGATGTTTTTTGACGTGTCAATGTTGATTGAATCAAGCATTTTTAAAGATTTGTATTTGCATTGTTGAATTGGAAACTAACATATTGTATTGGATTATTTGTAGACCAACTTGAAGGAGGGTTTGGATGCAATGTACACGGATTTTTGTGTGTACAATTTTGGTTTTAATAGGCAAGCATGATGTGGCAATGAACCTTTGGAAAGGCAAGGTCCATGAATCAGATTGTTGTGAATATAGGAAGAGAAAAAATTTAAACAAAAATTATGATGACAAGAAAAATTTAGACATGTAGTTGACTTTCTTGTCTATAAGAAATATACCCGAGGATTTGAAAGTTTAGTGCTGGACATTTTGTTAAGATAATTTTTTATATAGG
>SNQJ01S0027249.1:192750-235740 GCA_010110895.2 Picea sitchensis | reverse complement strand
GGTAACGCTCCTGCAAAGGGGTGGAAAAGCACTATAACGCTCCTCAGCCATGGTGAAGGGGCACCAACTCTCCTCAGGTAGTGTTAGAGGAGCGTTCCCCTTCCAAAACCTTGATTATGAAGCCTTCTAAGGTATTGGGAGATGTTTGACTTCAGTAGACTAGTTTCCTTCCTTCAAATTGAGTAAATGAGATGTCCCAAGTGCCTCTGTGATGCCGTCATTGAGGTAACATGATTCAACAGTATTTACGACACTCTTATGACCAACTTGCGACATTTGCGACAAGTTGTATAGGAGTTGCGACACTTGTGACAAGTGAGAGGTATGTGCGACACTTATCCAGTTGAGTGATTTGGATGTGTAACAATTTGTTTCCTTGTCCCCCCTATTTCTACATGAAATTTAGACTCATTAAATGTATTGAATTTGTAGGAAACACACGGGGGAGGAAAAAGGGCTGTTGAAAAACTAAAAATAATGTTACAATCTTTGTCTTCATAAAAACAATAAGTTCACTTCCATTTTATTTTTCCTCAATTTTTATATTAATTTTGTGGAGGTTTTTTTATGTATTTAATATTTTCTACTAATTCATAAATATAATTGATATGTACATAGATACAAGTCTACATCATGATATTCTCCTCATAGTTGTTAGTGAAACCAGAGGAGCACTCATAATAGAATTTGCTACAACAATGATTTTCTGCGTTAGAACCACCTCAATGACAACCCACACCTAATCCTTAATGTTACACAAATCATTGTTCAACAAATCATCTGCATTTCATTACTAAAATATTAGCATGCATAACTTTGTGCTAAATCATAACCAAATTCATTAGATCATCAAAAACATATCTCAGTTGACTCAGTTAGCATGCTTATGACCTATGATTAACCAATTTTATGAGGTCCACTCTAGTGCCACTTACATAGAAAAATGGATTTCCAAAAAAACCAAGAGTTTGATATGCTTCTAGCCAACTTTGTGATGATCAAGTTGAGGGTAGATTCTATCAAATCACTTGTATACATTTATCAAGATTTCATAAATTAATCACCAAACACACCATGCACTATACTTACATAAATTTGCATCGATCTAGTTGTAGAATTTAACTCTATTACAACTATATTCACCATAAAGCTTTATAGTGATTGCTTGCATCGATTTGATCCTTGAAATTCTCGTATCTCATTATTTTGTACCAAAAATAGATGTAAATTTTATCCAAAATCACTATGTTGATCTATATTATCTCTTTTGTCTTTGTTGCCTCTATGCTTCTTTCTTTGTTTGAGTTTCTACAATGCACTATGCTCAATGCATTTAAGTGGTATAGCTTTGTAATCCCTTCAATATGCTTCAACTAGTCTCATCTAGTTACATTACTCGAGATACTATTTACAAAATCTCACCAACCATTGCAACTCTTCATCATCACTAAAATGGTTGTATGCCCAATGAAACATATGTTTTAGTTCTAGCCATTTTTCTCATAGTTGAATGGACTACACACCTAGGGTCACTAATGCCATACTAAGTTACAATTCATTGGTATAACATCGAAAAAAATCAAGTTAGCTTTGAGGGAGTGTTTTAGTTCTCACCATTTTTCTCATAGTTGAAGGGACTACACACCTAGGGTGACTAATATCATCCCTAGTCACAGTTCATTGCTATAAGAGATAAAAAGAATTCAAGTTAAATTTTAGGTAGTCTTCAAATCTATTGATTGTTATTAAAGCATTATAGCTTTGGTTGACCTAGGGATTTAATTCTATAATAGTTGATATTATCGATATCAAATCCAAGCTTTGATATCTTGATATCTTTGATATGTCATAATACTACTCTTCTAGTGGTTGAAGAATATAACAAGGATATGTCTTCTTGACCTCCTCCATTGGATGAGAAAGTCAATGAAAATTTTCTCCTATGGATGAGTAGTTTGGTGGAAACATTCTTTCAAGTTGTTAGTTCCACTTTTGTATTGAGTTGGATCATCACAACGCCACTCTGATTTCTTCCAACTATCACTGGATTTACATTGAGTTGGGGGTGCCCATTCACTTCTCTTGTGTACTTGCACCTATTTTAAACACTTCCTTATAATACAACCATATTATTATCATGTGTCTCGTTATGATAATTAACAGTTCAATGGTGGCATTTCCTCTAGGATTGAGCAATGCTATGATGATGCAGGTTGGGTCTTCATATACCCATCCATGTTTGTATTTGAGTTGGGTAATCTCATACCCACTCTCCTTTATATTTTCCATTATGGTTGTATCTCTATTGAGGTGGGTATTCCCACCCTTCTACTTTATCAAACTTCATGTCACCATGCTAACATTGGGGGGGTGTTGGAAACGTGATAATCTTCACATGTGGTCATTTCTAGATAAGCACTCTCTTTATTATATTTTTTATATGACTAGGTAGGCCTAGTCACCCTCTTGGGGTGTGTTCCCCTTTTTACTAGACCCATAACCCCCTCTTGAAGGGATGCCTCATGCAATACTTAGTGACATTGACACAACACCATATCGACATGCATATTTTTATGGTGTTGATTAAACAATGAATGAAAAGAGGGATTTTTCATCACAACTATGGCACACATACATTGTATATACAATGTAGAACCTGAAATAAAAATGAAAAAAGGATGATGCAAACTTAAAACTTGTGTACTCAACCAATTTGTGTACTTTGAAATAAAAATAGGGTTTATGGTTTACATGATGAATGGATGATGGAAACAAGTGGGTGTGTGAGTCAAATTTGAGTCCAGAAAACCTCTCATATATTTAAGGCATGCAAATAGTATATCCATGTCAAATTTTGGTGCATACATAAATAATTTGAAAAACTTTCAGTGTTGGCCCCATTCACAGGTCATTGTTTCCCATGTCTAGTCCTAGTACAATGTATTTTCGTTGTTCCTTTTAAAATTCGTTCGACACACACGTTCCCACATATATTACTGCAAGGACATTTAATAACATCGATAAAACATTACTAGTTGATACAAATTGCACAATCTTCATCAATTATTTCTTGTCTTTGTTTTTTTCTCTCATCTAAGTACTTCTTTTCTCCATAAATTAAGGACTATTAGTACAAAATCATTATTTAAATACAAAATGCCTCTAACACCTTCTTCTTTCCACCAAACACATGGGCCTAATTTCCATGCTCCTAGTTTTGTACAACATAGGCGATGAAAATAAAGAGCACGACCATGACAATGGGTATATTGTTGGGAGTTCCATGCACCGTGACATTAATCCGAGAAAGTTCGAACGAAACGAGGCCAAGATAAAATATATAGAGTGGATGTGTGAGTCATATTTGAGTTTGGAAATCCTCCCATATCGTCAATGCATGCATATTTAAATATGACACTAACATGATACCATAATGATATTTAAAATATATAAAACTACCACAACACCATAATGATGCCACCGACGCATGCAATAGTTAGCGACATTGATACAACACTATCTCAACATGCATATTTTTATGGTGTTGATTAAACAATGGACGAAAAGAGGGATTTTTCATCACAAATATGACACACATACATTGTATATACAATGTAGAACCTGAAAGAAAAATGAAAATAAGTTGATGCAAACTTAAAACTTGTGTACTCAACCAATTTTTCTACTTTGAAATAAAAATAGGGTTTATGGTTTACATGATGAATTGATGAAGGAAAAAAGTAGGTGTGTGAGTCAAATTTGGATCTAGAAACCCTCCCATATCGTTAAGGCATGTGAATAGTCTATCCATGTCAAATTTCAGTGCATACATAATATGTTTGAAAACATTTCAACATTTTCCCCATTCATAGGTCACTCTTTCCCATGTCTAGTTCTAGTACAATGTCTTTTCATTGTTCCTTTTAAAATGCATTTGACACACATGTTCTTGCATATAGTAATGCAAGGACATGTAATAACATCGATAAACAAGTACTAGTTGATATAAATTACACAATCTTCATCAGTTATTTCTTGTCTTTGTTTTTTTTTCTCATCTAAGTACTTCTTTGCTCCATAAATTAAAGACTATTAGTATGAAATCATTATTTAATTACAAAATTCCCTCTAGCGCCTTCTTCTTGCAACCAAATGCATGGGCCTAATTGGCATGATGCTAGTTTTGTACAACATAGGAGATGAAAATAAAGAGCACAACCATGACGCTGGGTATATTGTTGGGAGTTCCATGTGCCGCAACATTAATCCGAGAAAGTTCAAACAAAATGACGTCGAGATCAGATATATAGAGTGGGTAACTGAGCCATATTTGAGTTTAGAAACCCACCCATATCGTCAATGCATGCATATTTAAATATGACACTACCATGACACCATAATGATATTTAAAATATATGACACTACCATGACACCATAACGATGCCATCGACGCATGCAATACTTAGTGACATTGATACAACGCCATCTTGACATGCATATTTTTATGGTGTTGATTAAACGATGAACGAAAAGATGGATTTTTCATCACAACTATAACACACATACATTGTATATACAATGTAGAACCTGAAAGAAAAATGAAAAAGGGATGATGCAAACTTAAAAAGGGATGAAATAAGTTTTATGGTTTACATGATGAATTGATGATGGAAACAAATGGGTGTGTGAGTCAAACTTGAGTCCAGAAACCCTCCCATATTGTTAAGGCATGGAAATAGTCTATCCATGTCAAATTTCAGTGCATACATAAACAATTTGAAACAATTTCAACATTGGCCCCATTCACATGTCACTGTTTCCGATCTCTAGTCCTAGTACAATGTCTTTTTTTTGTTCCTTTTAAAATTTGTTTGACACACACTTTCCCACATCTAGTACTGCAAGGACATGTAATAACGTTGATAAACAAGTACTAGTTGATATAAATTGTACAAGCTTAATCAGTTATTTCTTGTCTTTGTTTTTTGCTCTCATCTAAGTACTGGTTTACTCCATAAATTAAGGACTATTAGTACAAAATCATTATTTAAATACAAAATTCCCTCTAGTGCCTTATTCTTGCCACCAGATGCATGGGTCTAATTGGCATGATGATGGTTTTGTACAACATAGGCAATGAAAATAAAGAGAATGACCATGAAAAAGGAAATATTGTTGGGAGTTCCATGCATCGTGACATTAATACAAGAAAGTTCGAACAAAACGAGGTTGAGATCGGATATATAGAGTGGGTGTGTGAGTCATATTTGAGTTTGGAAACCCTTCCATATCGTCAATGCATGCATATTTAAATATGGCACTACCATGATACCATAATGATATTTGAAATATATGACACTACCATGACACCATAATGATGCCATTGACGCATGCAATACTTAGCGACATTGATACAACACCATCGCGACATGCATATTTTTATGGTGTTGATTAAACAATGAACGAAAAGAGGGATTTTTCATCACAAATATGACACACATGCATTGTATATACAATGTAGAACCTGAAAGAAAAATGAAAAAAGGATGATGCAAACTTAAAACTTGTGTACTCAACCAATTTGTGTACATTGAAAGAAAAATAGGGTTTAGGGTTTACAGGATGAATTGATGATGGAAACAAGTGGGTGTGTGAGTCAAATTTGAGTCCAGAAATCCCACCATATCATTAAGGTATGGAAATAGTCTATCATGTCAAATTTCAGTGGATACAAAAAAAGTTTAAAAACATTTCAACATTGGACCCATTCACAGGTCATTATTGCCCATGTCTAGTCCTAGTACAATGTCTTTTAATTGTTCCTTTTAAAATTCATTCGACACACATGTTCCCACATTTAGTACTGCAACGACATGTAATAAAACCGATAAATATATACTAGTTGATATAAATTGCACAATCTTCATTATTTATTTCTTGTCTATGTTTTTTGCTCTCATCTAAGTACTTATTTGCTCCATAAATTAAATACTATTAGTACACAATCATTATTTAAATACAAAATTCCCTATAGCACCTTCTTATTTCCACCAAACACATGGGCCTAATTGGCATGATGCTAATTTTGTACAACATAGGTGATGAAAATAAAGAGCACGACCATGGGGATGGGTATATTGTTGGGAGTTCCATGCACCGTGACATTAATTCGAGAAATTTCGAATGAAACGAGGTCGAGATCATATATATAGAGTGGGTGTGTGAGTCATATTAGTGTTTTTAAATCCTCCCATATCATTAATGCACACATATTTAAATCTGACACTACCATTGCACCATAATGATTCCATCGACGCATGCAATTGTAACAAACCCTCCATTATGACAACGATTAGTGAGTACAAGGAGGTAAATAATATTTTTTTTTGAACAAATGTTAAGAAAAGTGACATGTATCACAACATACAATAAAATGACACACAATCAATCGATCACAACCAACTGAAAAAAATCATTTATTTTATTCAATCAACTCAACACATAAAGATAACATAAGGAAACTACCCTCCCAACCTATCCTACAAGGTTAGGACCTCCAAGACACATAAGCAACGATCAAGTCTAGGATTCATCTGATTGATTTTGACCATTGAAGTTCTCAGGACTGGAAACTGTTCTGAGGAACAAGGAGGTATCTAAACCCCATTAATCCAATCATAAATCTGAAATCAAGACTAGCTTTACCAATCATACTTAAGCTTAATTTCCTCAAGGTGCAATGGAATGATCAACTATAAAAAATCAATATTTTACGCAAGGTTAGGTACAATTTGAGCAAGAGGATAATACATAAAAATTAGAGAACCACAAGAGCATAAGTACCATTCTAAATCAGATATAAGTCTAATTCTAATTATCAATAGTATTTTATCAAGTAAGGTTCCTTGCAGGTCAAGCCTCATTTATCAAGTGATTCCAACTTTCGTATTAATACAACCCCTATGTTTCTCATCTAGGTATCCTTGTATTAGGGAATATATTTGATCAAGGTGGATATTGGTGGCCACCCACCTGTTCCAACTAGATCCTTTTCTCAGTTTTTAGTTCAACACATTCTTCTGTACTTCTTTGTAGTTGAGGGTTCTACCCTTCCGAGGCTGTCAAAATCCCTTCACATCTTCCAGGGGGATACTGGTGGCCTCCCACCTAATCCAACTAGCTTATTTGTATGTATTCATGTCAAAACATCTTGTTGTACTTCCGGGGCTGTTTTGGGGCCCTAAACATTGTTATTTTGGCATGCCACAATCAAACTGTAGATGGAGTCAGAGTTTGACAACATAATGCGTAGTTATCTAAAAGACCTTTCCAATGGGCTATCACGCGCCTAAAACAAAGATCGTATGCAAATGTTACGACCCCAGGAAGTTAATGTACTAACTTACCCAAATGAGGCCCACATGAATTTTGGTGTTTCATCTACTAGGGTTAGGTTTTTGGATGTCTAGGGTTTTGGAATTCCTATTTAACAAAAAAAGGCCTTTAGAGCCTTATTGTAATCGTCTTTTGGCGAATGAGCGTAGTCATCACATCTCTTCTCAGAGATAAAGATGCCACCATTCTAGCGAGTCATGCACTCTGTATTTTTACAGTCTCTTTACAATTCTTTCATTAATAGAAATCAAGTATTGATGTAGTTCTCTGTTTCTGGAAATTTTCAAGATTATGTCACTGTAATTTCTCTTCTTTCATTTCGTTCCGAACATAATCCAAATCAGTGGTATCATAGCGGGATGCTCTTGATCATTTTTCAGTGCATGTCCTCGATGAGGTCTGCGTATAGCTAGTTGGGTCTCGAGTTTTTCTCTCTTGAGGAAAATCACTCTCGCACACCCAAGAAAATCTCGATGGCGGCAGAAAATAAAGACAACGGAGTAGAGCATTCTATTAACCTGTTTTTTGAGCAATATCGCATGCGACAGAGGGTTGAAATGATGAAGATTTTTTCACACATTCTTCAATGCCTTCCGATGGAAACATGCACATCTTCATCAAGCAACCATTTTGGAGGAACCTCTCCCTTCAAGGTACAAGTTAATTTCAATATTCCCATATTTGAAGGTCAGATAGATGCATATTCCCTAGAAAAATGGTTAAATCTATTAGAAGGTTATTTCTTTGTTCAAATTTTTTTAGAAAGGGAAAATATCACCTTCACACTTCTCAAGGCTCTCCCCCATATCAAACATTGGTGGGAAACTTACTGGGAGAAAATTTCCACAGAGGAATCTGGAATATATGGAGTTGATCCCACTTGGGATTTTTTTGTGGATGCGGTAAAATAACAATATTATCTTGTTGATAAATATGAAGACCAGTGCATGAGATGGACCACACTGCGGCAAGAGAAGAGCCAAAAAATTATAGAGTTCACAAATACTTTCCATACCTTGCGCACCAAGCTGGGTATCAAGGACTCTAAGTGGCATGTTGGCACGGAATAGATCAGACCATGGTCCTTCTCAGTTTACCAACAAAATATACCATGTAGTCTAGAGCACTGAAATTTTCATCTCCTCCGAAAAGAAGAAGTCTCACCTGAAGCGCAACCAACACAAAAGGATAGGGAAGGGAAAGGAGAATACTCAGGTGGGTTCACATAACCTTCAAGATTCATCCTGATATTGTGCAAGACAAGCTATCTATAGAACAAATCTGAACTCATACATGGAAGAATTGAAACTACTTAGGTTGCAAAAATAATTCATAGACAAAATTCGGACCTGTAGTGGAAGTCCACTTGCCATTGAATGTTCTGAGGGAGTCTCTATATCCTCCTCTCATGTGGATGGTCCTGGCACAAGCATCAACCTCAACAATGATGGCAGGAGTGTTAGAACCTATGTTCTATCCAGGTAGAGTTGTAGCAACTCTACGCACTACTGAGGGTTTTGTAGAACCAACTCCATCTGTTCCTGCACTGATGTTGCACTTTGCCCTAAAGTTGATTTTGGTTCCTTTTCAACCTCTGGTATATTTTCCTCTGTACGTTCCTTCTCTTCCATAGTTGTGCTTCCCATGAGACCCTCAACCTTGTTTATTGAGGCAGTGCTGGGGAGTTTGAAATTGTAGTTTCTCTACCATTTTATTTTCCTTCTGTTGCACAAAAGGTACAATCTTATGGTCATGGGCATTAGGTTTCAGTCTAGTTAGTTGTAGTCTCTACTCAGGTACTTTTGGATTTGGACCAGGAAGTTATGGCCTCTTCTCGGGTAACTATGGGATTGTTTATGGGAGTTCTGGCTCAAGTAGTTCTGGGGGATCGAGCAACATGGGCTCTAGATCAATGGTTTGGGGTGGATTGCTAGTTTATGGAGGCGACGATTGGGGTTGTGGTGGTGATGGATGGTGCTCAGTGACGATGGTGGATGGATGGGTGTCAGGATTAGGATTATCTTGAATATGTATGAATGGGGTTGCTCGGACCGCTGAGCAAGTGCGGGGAATGACGGATGAGAGGGGTTGGGGGTTCATAAATTTGCTTAGAGATACCCCTGTTCTAAAATTCTTGGCCACTGGCTCTGTAATGAATGAAACACTCAGGATTTTGTTTACATCCTTACCTGTCAACAAGGCTTGCTCTAGTAGTTGCGGGAACACTGGTAGTGTCCTCTTCTTGCGCTCTAATGGCTGCATCTCCTCCTCTTATTCAGAGTCCATATGTGTTGGAGATTCTTTCTTTTGTGCCTCTGAGCCTGAGCTCGGTCCTACCACTGCTTCTTTTCCTTTCTTTTTCAGTAGCTCGACGAGAAAAACGTAGTGCATCCTCGACTTTCACGGGTTACGTTTAACTCCAAGAAACAACATTACCTCTTTGTCGAAGGCCTCCTCATCCAAGTAGAATGACAACATTATTGAATGGAAGTCCTCCCTGTTGGCATACCTCGACCATACAAACGTATGGTGTCAATTCATGYTGAAGGCTATGTTCCTTGTGTTGCAGTTGAGGAGCTCCTATGGGATGCGCAACCTCTGCATTGCATCAATGAGCCTGTTATACCACTTGGAGAATGTCGTGTTGTTGAAGGCTGTGTTCTTCGAGTCTTCCCTTGAGTGCCAGGGCTCAAACATCTTTTCTAGTCACCCCTTATCTTCCAACGCCAATAGACTTCCAGCAGGTGGCATCCACTTGAGCGTTGCAAATGCAAGAAAAACATATCCATATGTGAAGGTTCCTCCCTTCTCCTAGGCTTCCTCGCAAGAAAAAGGTAGTTCCTCCAACAGGTAACTACACCAATTGAATATAGTGCCATTAGCGTAGAAATCCTCCACTGATAATGCATCTAGTGTTCAGTCTCCCTTGTAGTACGACCTCATGAATTTGTTGGCTATGATGTAGTATCCAGTCCTGACCGTCTCTGGTAGTATGGGGTCGATTTTTACTGTGTGCCCCCCCTCTGTGTGTGGAACCTTTCATATAGGCTGGGCTCCCCTTTCTTTTTTTCTGTGCTTGCTGGGACCCTAGAATCCTTTGGACACATCCTCTCCTTCGAGGGAGAGTGTTGTAATCTTGTGGATGTCTTTGGAGTGGATTGGATACTGCTTATCCAACCAGAGACTTCTCTCGTGCACCCTGCTGATCAGGAACTTGGTGCACCGTGCAACTTCACCAGTGGTACCGAAAACTGGTAAGTCCTCAAGATTCATGATTGTTGAGTTGAACAAGTTAATGAATTTGGGCTTTGTCACAAACTACATGCCTCCCAACTCGTCTAGAGCGATACTCCAGAAAATGTCTATGTTCATCTTGGGGAACAAGAATTGATCTGTTAAGTTGAGATCGAGGAGCTTTACCTGCTCCACCTTCCCCTTGAGATCACCCACGACCTCAACTCGGGGGTCATAGGGCTCATATGGTTATGCATCTTTGGACATGAACACTTCGACTTCCTATAACTCTCGACATTGTGAGTTATGGATTATCAACAAATTCCATGGAGAAACAAATTACGTGGCGAAACAAGGATTGGGGATCACAACTACAGGTCTCAGGATTACACAGGCTTGCTCGCTCTACAGAATTCAAAAATCTCTAAGTGCATTCTGGGAAACAATACATTCTACAATGGGTTCTCAGAGCCTTATACTTAGGCTTAGTTGGCAAGTACATTAATAACTATTTTTCATCATTACCCTATGGACGCAACTTGGATATGAGTTGTCCGATGGGACGAGTTAACGGGGTAAATCCTATTGGGTGATTTTAGCATTTATTGGGCAAATTGGACATGGATGTGGTCGATTTCAGACCTTACCGTTTGACGGATGATAATCCCAGTGCGAATACTAATGGAATATTCGCGTATCACGGCTTTATGGCTTAACCAAATTTAGATGGGGTACCATAATAGTAATGAAGGTTGTGACTAGACTGGGTTTGTGTGGCATATGGACTTAGATTGCGTTCGGATTCTCTCTCCCTCCGACCACAAAGGGGTCCCCATCATATTAATGACTGTCATTAATGGGTTCTTGATGCTTCTAATCCTACGCTATTGAGTAAGAAGTTCTACATCAAACAACACTTAGATATAAAAATAAAATGAATTACATGTCGCGGCGCAATACTGTACACGTCGATTTTATTTAAATGAATTTACATAAATTGCAGAAAACAAAAATCTAACTACTATACATGCTCCTTCGGACTAGAGAAACAGTCCTTTATCTCATTTCTAATACATGTAGAGTTTCATGCGAGCACCATTCACCCATCTGGTCACAACATACCATCCAATTTTACCTGTTTTAAACAAACCTTCATTAACCCTCTCTTCAGAATCTTGTTAAACTCCTCTACTATTCCATTGGCTTGCAGGTGATAGGGACTAATTTTATAATGTTGGATCAAGAATTTTGTTGTAATCTTTGCTATGGTACTACTGATAAAATGAGATCCATGATCACTGGTCAGACTCCTAGTACATCCAACTCGAGTGATAATATTTTAAAAAATGAACCTAGCAGTAGTATCAGTGAAACAATCCTGAACAATTGCTGCCTCAACCCAACGTGTAAGGTAGTCATTTGTGGTAATAATGTACCTAGCCTTTGAATGTTTAGTTGTGGGGTTGATCGGCCCAATGAAGTCAACCACCCACTTCTCAAATTCTTGTAGAGATCGAAATGGTTGGAGTGGTAATTCATCTCGCCGTGATGGTTTACCCACTCTTTCACAAATATCACATGATATAGCATATACCTTTGCATCCTTGAAGAGTGTGGCCCACTATAGTCCAGCTTGAAGAAATTTTTGCGCAGTGGCCTTTCCTCCTACATGACCTCCCACAACTCCACTGTGGCACTCCCACAGTATATCTTATCTTTCATGATCCAAGACACATCTCCTGATGATATTATCTAGTCCCAATTTATACAATTTCCCTACAATCAAATGATAGTCTGTTGCTCTAACCACCATATGGAATTTTTGGGTTGCAAAATATGTTTCTGGGCAAGCTCCTGTACTGAAGAAGACTGCTATGTCTTCAAGTTATTTTGGTATGACCTCAACCCATAACAAATATGCATCTGGGAGCTGGTCATCAACTGCTCCACCACTTTCCCCTGACTCTAATATAGACAGGTGATCAGGACCTATGTTACATATTCCAGGTTTAATGATCACTTCAAAACAAAATTCATGAAGCAGTAGAAACCATCTACAAATTATTCCTTCCAACACAGGTTTGTTAACTAGATATTTTAATGTAGAATGATCAGTAAATAACTTAAAATGAGAACCTAAAAAACAATGTCTAAACTTCTGCAAAGTGTAAATCATAGCTAAACCCTCCCTTTCTATCATTGTATAGCTGCGCTCATCTTGCGACAACTTCCTTCTCGCAAAATAGATAGGATGATCCATGGCTCCATCCCCTGGTTGCGCTAATATAGCTCCCAAGGCAATACCCGAAGCATCTACGTGGACGTGCAATTCATTTTCCCAATTCGGAAATATCGGAATAGGTGTTGTGATAAGCTTCTCCTTTAGGTTCTTGAATGATTTATCACATTTTGGGGTCCATTGTAACACTTCTTCCTTGTTTAATAGATTTTCCAGTGGTGCAGTGATGTTTGCATATCTTATGATGAACCTGCGTTAGTAACCTGTGTGTCCGAGCGTGGAATGAAACTACTTAGCACTCATAGATGGCGACATGTTCACAATGACAAAAACTTTGGCTGGTTCTACTAGTACTCCCTCTCAACATACTATGTGACCTAAAAAAATTCCATGTGGCACATAGAAGATACACTTTCTGAGGTTCAACGATATCTGCAATTCCCTACATCTTTCAAACATCAAACATAGTAGTGCTATGTGTTCCTTGAGAAGGCTATATACCGTCCAATCATCCATATAGACTTCTATAAACTTGTGAATAAATTCTCATAAAGCTTCTATTACAATCCTAGAGAAAACGACAGGGGCATTCTTTAGGCCAAATGACATCACATTGTATGCAAATGACCCCCATTATGTGATGAATGTGGTCTTTTTTTTTTCCTCCTCAACAATCCTTACTTGGTGATACCCCAAAAATCCATCTGTAAATGAGTAAGACTCTTTCCCTGCAACCTGTTCTAGCACCTCATTAGTAATAGGTGTTGGAAAAGGGTCATGCACATAAGAAAAATTAAGGCTTATGTAGTCTACACATAACTTGATATCCTCTGTACCTTTATTTCTCTAGATGACTATTGGGCTTACCCATTCTGCTTCTTCCACTACAAAAATAAGTCCATATTCCAACATCTTGTCTATTTCCCTCTTAACCTTCTCTTTTACTCTGGGGTTAAGGCGGTATGGTCTATGCCTCACATGATTTGATCTTGGTTTTAATTCAATTTTCATTTCTCCCATAACTCTTTTGATCCCTTTTAACTCTGAAAATGTCTTTGGGAACAAATCCTCATATTCCCGCAACAAACTCTATATTTCTTGACTAGTTTTCTAATCCTATTAATCTCCCACCATATCCATCTTAGGTTTCTCTGTGGTCCCTATATTGACTTTGTGCAAATTTAATGGGTGATTATAAGAACCATCACTCTGACTGGGTATGATGTTCTGGATTTCTTTGTTCTCTTCTGTCTCTTTAATGGCTAGGTTTCTCAATTCTTCTAAATCATCTGGGATTTCTAAATCCTTCTCAATATTGTATCATTCTATAGGTCTCTTGACTAGGGTTAGGTGAATATTAGTCCGAAATTCTTTGCTATGATTTTCACATACCACTAGGTCTTATTTCTATTTACTATTGTCTATAAAAATAAATTGTTTAATTCTTTGCATGACTACTTCAAGCTTAGGGTACTTACTTGTAAATGAGAAGTCCTTGCAAAAGTGATCTGCCAATGTTTGCCAGTCGTTGGTGTCTCTTCTAGTTTCTTCATGCATGAACCAAGCTTTCAGGATTGGACCTAGTGAGTGGGGAAATACCTAAACCAAGAAGCGAGATGGTATTTCCGCAACCTTCCACTGTGTCACACACTGTTCAATATGTGCTTTAGGATCAGACTCTCCATTGAGCAGTTGCACAACTTGGAAAATCCGTCTGCATCTCTGATTCCAGATGCTCCTTATCCTAAAATCTATATCTGATAGCTTGCTTCACATCGTCCCAATTCTTGAGTAAATCTTTGTGATTGGCCCACCATATGGTAGGGGTGTCTTGGAGGGATAAATCAAATACCGAGATCCTTCGATCCTCCACCACCTTTTCTTCCATGCTTAGAAGAAAAATATCAAGTCTCGATGTACCATGATATACTAGGTGTTCTCTGAACTCGGTTCCAACGCATCTTCTTGAGAATCTTTCGTATGAGCCTTGCTGCCAACTTTCAAATTCTAGTTCTGAATTTTCATCCGCTGATTGTATACTCCTCCATCTTACTAATCCATCAACAATAGGATTCATGTAATCTTCTCTTGTTCCCATTGTTACAGTGTACAACTGATCCAAGTCTTCTCCCTCCATATTTTTGTCCATTGGTTCCATATATCTGGGGTCTACATATGGATCCAACCGTTGAACTACCTTGATTCCATATGCCTCAAATGTCATAGTGTCTTTCTTTAGGTCAATCATTGCATAGTTTTCATAGGCCCAATCAATACCAAGTAAGGAAGGATAAGGGTCCTTATCCCCCACGATATCAATCACCTCAAAATCAGCTACAGTCTTCACTCTCGCAACATCTATTTCCACATTCTCCAGTCTTCCTATTGGAAAAATACAATATTGGTTGGCCATCATTAGCTGGATTGGGGAATATGTCAACTAGGGTTTTCCTAAGGCTTCCCAAGTCTTTTTAGGAAGTATGTTAACATTAGACCCTAGATATAACATAACATCCTTAATCTCAAACTCGTCTAGCTCGGATACTAGTCTAAACTCTTTTCTAATTCGTACTTTCCTTCTCTACACTCTCTGAGTAATTTTCTCATGAATATTATTCCTTATTATTGATTCTGTGGGTTATTCATTCCATAGAACTAGGTATAGCACATTGCACAACTTTTTTGTTAACTGGTCATTCCCAAGAATATCATAAAATGACTAAAACCAAAGGTCGACCACATTTTATGGTTACTTAGGTTGTCTCATCATAACTACAGGGTATCTGGGTGCATGGGGTGAAGTAGGGACTTGCACAATATTAGGGTAAACAATAGGTTGTGGGGGTTTCTCTTACATCTTAGGGATAGGAATATTCTGAAATAATTCTATATCATATTTAAAAAAAAAACTTGTTTTTCATAGTATCATACCTGTCTTATTTAAGTGTTGCTTTCTGGATCTGAGGTAAATTATCAGCATCAGATCCAGTCTTTGCCCCTCCTTGAGTGATGATATTAAGGTTGGGCAATTTTCCTTTAATAAATCTCTTGATTTTTGAACTGATGAGGTTAGTTCCTCGTTGACGTACCCGATCTTCCCATTTTTCAATTAGTTTTGGACAATATTTAGTTGCGTGCCCATTGGGTCTGCAGTGAGAGTACCCTGGCCGCCTCAGATGAGGAAAGTCTCTAGACATATGGCCTTTCTCATAATAGTTGTAGAATCTTCTTGGTCCTCTTCCCTCGGTTCTTCCTCCTCTAAATTCTCGTCTGACTCCACCTCCTCGACCTCTTCTCGGTCCCTGAGGGGTTTCATTCACCCTGAATGTTGTTCGATCCAACCTTTCCGCAAGTGCATCCAATGCTCTACATTGATTAGTAGTATGTGTGGTAGATGCACAAATCTCACAATGTACATTATTTGGTAGTATCAAATACTTCTGAATAATGGGGCACTATCTTGGCCCATGCCCATGGATTCGACAAATCTCACAATACTCAACTGCTGGTGCTACTTGGCTCCCTGGAAAATAATGATATGGGGTGGGGTTATGGAATGGTAAATTCGAAGATACTTGTGAAACTCCTCCCATGGGTCCTGGTGAGGGTCCCATCGGATTTTGAGGAGGTCCCATTCCCCTCATTCATGGACATCCCATTCCCCTCATTCATGGACATTTAGTTACCAGTTGTCCTTCTGTGTAACATCTGGTACACCATACCCGTGGACGTCTCGATCTAGGTATCATCAATTCTTGAATCATTTCTGTAATCGCTGATATTTTACCTTGTAGTTTCACAAAATTTGCATCTGTCGGGGGTCTGGTCACTCTCAGGCTCCCCAGATATCCTGCCATGGCTTCAATCTTCATTGATTATTCCAAGGCATCTGTCAAAGTGGCTATCTGTTGTTGTGTTAGAAAAATTCATGTTAGAGGTAGAAATCCATGAATATACCATTCTCTTTGATGTTCCTCATGGATTGGATGCACTAACCTCCCTATAGAATCTTTAAACTTCTGGCAGTATTCCCAGGATGATTCACCTTCCCTTTGTTGAATCTCACGCAACTCAGACAAATATTTTTGTTTTGACCTAGGTAGCTTAAACTCCGCTATGAACCTTTTCTGTACTTGGTCAAGTGTGAACGCTTGACCTTGAATTCCTGGAACTCCTGGCTCAATAACCTTCATGTACCATTTGAGAGCACGACTTCTCAAGGTAGTCTGGAACTCAACCAACTTATTCACATCAGGAGTCCCTCTGGACCTCTAGATTGATTCACACAAGAACCAATGTTGCTCAACATCTTCGTCTCCCTTACCCCATAATTCTAGGTATCGAGCAATTGAACCTTTTGCGTGACCAACCATTGGTGATATTGCTGCTCCTATCAAAATGAAACCTAGCGGTCCTGGTTGTGACCTACCAGGGGATCCCAATATCCTCCCTGTACTCACACTTTCCATTTGTGACTGACTAACTAATTGTACTAGAACAAAATTAACATAAGAAGGTAGTATTGAATTTACCACTTGTATAGAAGACACTTGGGGTATGGGTGATTTGGGGCTGACTCCACCGGCTTTGGGGTGGGTTTATTTTATCTGGGGGGTCTCGTTCTCTTCCTCTCAAGTGGTCTCTTCAGCCAGATTCCTGATCTTTCCTGTCATCGGGGCTGAATCTTATCTTTCCTATTCAAGATCCATGTTGGCTTCCTTCTCCCTTGCTTCTACACATTTTCCTTTTTGTCCACCCTCTTGGGGAATTATTTCTCTTTGCACTTCTCTCTCACTTAATCTTTGACTGGCCAGTATTTCATGTCTTCTCATCTTCCACAACTCTTCCATATGTCTTTCCTCTACTTCTCTTGGTCCGAATTCTTTCCACATCTTCTCAGACTATTTTGATGCTTTCTTTATCTTGCCGCGCCACCACTTCTCAACTATGGAGGCTCTTTTCAAGGATCACTCATCTCTTGAGTCCAATTCTTGTTTTTTCCCCCATATGTCAAAGAACCCTCTCCCCTTTCTCAGACCATGACTCCACCCCAAACTCACCCACCCAAAGCGATGGTGTGTACATTTCCATCTCAGTCAGGGACATAGTCAACATCCCTTCTTCCATCGAGAAAATTTTAATCCATAGGGGAATTTATCTCAACAGTATTCCCCTTACGTCTTTCTTTAAATCCACTTCTTCTCATGAAAAATATTGGTGATTCTCAACTGCAAACTCAATAATATATCCCTCTAATGTGGTCTTGACCCAGAAATCAATCGCTTGCATCACTGGATGATCCAACCGATGAAGTGCTGCAATATTTTATGTATCCCAAGTACATGTCCTCTTGAATCATTCTTGGAACTCTGGAGCTTCTTGGCACCTATCTGTCCAGTGGAAAATTTCTTCCAGGAAATTAACCCAGAATATCTCATACTGGTCGCTCAATCTTTCTGAGTAAAAGACTGCTTCCCTACTATCTTTCATCGATTTTCTTTTTATCTCCGCTTCTTTCCATATGAAGGCGTCACAATTTCTCTCCCACCATTGGTTAATATTATATCTATGAATCCACGAAAGCATCCTCCCTACAAGTTCCCTTTTAACGTAGGTCCCGAACATAGAACCATTTTGTTGGCGCGGAATTGATCAGGCCAGGGTCCTTCTCAGGTTACTAGCAAAAGGTACCGTGTAGTCTAGAACACTGGCATTTTCATCTCCTATGAAGAGAAAAATTCTCACCCAAATCACAACCAAGACAAAAGGATAGGGAAGGGCAAGGAGAATACTCAGGTGGGTTCACAAAACCTTCAAGATTCATCCTGATATTGTGCAATACAAGCTATCTACATAACATATATGAACTCATACATGCAGGAACTGAAACTAATTAGGTTGCAAAAAGAATTCATAGACAAAAACATCATATGGAACTTATGAATCATAAAGAAGTACTGTAAAGACACAATGCATAAGCATGAACACACAATGATGCAACATATTTCAAAATTTTGGCTCCTTCTTTATATATTATCTCCAGATATTATCAGATACAACTTTCAAGATACAAAGTAATTCTTTGTTACAGACTTCAGGTTTTGGACACATGTCACATAGCTCTATTTACCCCAAACTGTATACAGATTACATTTACAGAACTCAAACCTGACCTATTAACAATAACAACAACAACAAGAACAACAAACCAACAGAACAACAAGGGAAGAGACCTTTTACAATCGTGAGACAACAACACTTTACAATAATGAAAACCCTTTTACAGTCGTATTCATCCATATATATAAGTTGAGTAGGGTCTTATATCTTTGGTCTTGCTTGCTTTATTGTTCTGTTGCAACTGCTTTTTCCTTGCTGGCGTTGCACTGTACTTTTTGCAATCGATTTATGTTACTTCTCCTTGCTTTGTTGTCTAGCTTCTTTTGTAACTTGCGCAACTCGTACTAGGCCAAAACTGGGACTGCAATCCTTGTTGCACAACTTCTAATCCAAAAACAAAGGGCCCAACACGACATCTAGTTCTGAAATACTGTGGGGCTCTGCATAGGTACATCCAAACCAAAATGGATTTCCTAAACATCTCATCATTGGGAGCTGCCTATCGATATCCTGTAAAAATCGAGCAAACATTTAGGCACCAGAACAAATGGGAATTTAGGTCTACAAATATGAAACAACCAAAGAATGGTAAATACGACCCTAACCAACAACCTCTAGACAACCAATCCAAGACACAAGACAAAAAGGGTAAAGGGAAGATGAAGAATGACACTAGGAAGTGGTGTGACTTCCATAAAATCCCCTGGCACGACACCGATGAATGTAGCTCAAAACAGTCATTGGTGGTCGAGTTCAAAGACACAAAGCCAAACCTTGATTCACTATCTGATCCATAAAATATTGAAAATAGACAGATCATCGATGTAGACCCCACTTCCACTGTCGTGACTACAACAATTCAACCAGAAGAATCAGTAGATCCTGAAGAGGGGGAGCGCCTCTTCCATTCAAAAATGTGGGTGAAGGGGACCCTGTTTCATATCATTGTTGATAATGAAAACCATAAGAGCCTCATCTCAGCTAAGGCCTTCAAACAGTTGGGGTTTTCGACAACACCACACCCGCAACCATACAACATTGGGTGGCTTCACCAGGGACAAGATCACCGTGTCAGCCAACACTACCACCTGTCCTATGGCATCCAACCCTTTAAGGATGAGTTAGTGTGTGATGTTTTCCCTCTTGATGTATGTGATGTTGTTTTGGGCCAACCATATATGTGGAGACGCCATGATGTCTATGAGTCTAGACCTCGTAGTGTCATTATTACTTTGGGAGGTTAGCTCTATCAGATACCAGAGGTAGTTCCAACTACTGATCCACCAAAATAGTTATACAAGGTAATATCTCATATTTCAAAATTCATCCTCTTCATAGTCTGTTCAAAGGATGCACAGAAGACCGCTACAACCACTGAAGCCTCAACACCTTCTATCCAACAAAAATAAATTGTCAAAGATAAAGAATATATTGTTTCTTCACCTACAATGGTGCCTGCACAATGCCCCATCCAACCCAAAGACAACAGGTTGGTAGAAAAAATTCAAACCCTCCATCCACAGGGTTGTGATAGTCTTCCACCAACCAAGAAGAAAAACTTCTCCAACAAGGAACACAATTCACAAAGATTCAGATTCAGAAAATGATTTCCCCTCTTCCCTGGGCACTCAACACAATGGAGATCATTACTTCCTAGGGGGGAGGATTGATCCAGGTGAATATTGGTGGCCACCCACCTGTTCCAACTAGCTCCTTTTGTCATTTTTTAGTTCAACACATTATTTTGTACTTGTTTGTAATTGAGGGTTCTACCCTTTCGGGGCTGTCAGAATCCCTTCACAACTTCTAGGTGGATACTGGTGGCCTCCCACCTAATCCAACTGGCTTATTTTGTATGTATTCATGTCAACACATCTTGTTGTACTTATAGGGCCATTTTGGGGCCCTAAACAGTGTTATTTTGGTGGTCCATAGTCAAACTGTAGACAGAGTTAGAGTTTGACGACATCATACATAGTTCTATAAAATAAATTTCCAATGGGATATCACATGCCCAAAACAAAGATCACATGCAAAATTTACGACCACGGGGAGTTAATGTACTAACTTACCCAAACGGACCCACATGAGTTTTGGCGTTTCATCTCCTAGGGTTAGGTTTTTGGATGTCTAGGGTTTTTGCATTCCCATTTAATATAAAAATTCCTTTATAGCCTCATGGTAATCATCTTCTGGCGAATGAACGTAGTCGTCACATATCTTCTTAGAGATAAAGCTGCCACCATTCTAGCAAGTCGTGCACTCTATTTTTATAGTCTCTTTACAAGTATTTCATTAATAGAAATCAAGTATTGTTGTAGTTCTCTGTTTCTGGCAAGTTTCATTAGTATTTTATTGTAATTTCTCCACTTTCATTTCTTTTCGAACATAATCCAGATCAATCTTATTTTAGCAATATAAGGAAATTAAATTAATTGTGTATCTAATTGTAAGAACCTATAAGTATAGGTGATCAAATATTTTGAAGAAAAATATAATAAATCAATAGTACCTTTCATTTCTAATTATTAGATCATAAAGGATAAATCTTCTTGAGCAACACTTAATAAATATACTAGGAAATCGATATTTGATTACTTAATTATTTGTAGAGCAATACTTACTAAATATAAGGAATCATATTTAATTGCACATTTATTTGTAAGAGAAAATATATATTACATATATAAGGGAATCATATTAATGACACATTTATTTGTAAGAATCAAATCAAAACTTATTGAATACTTTAATAAGACATTGCAGTACCTCCTAATCAACGTTGACAACTAACTTACCCTCTGGCAGTTAAGCATTGTGATTTAGTTCGAGATAACACAAGTATGAATAACGCAAAATACAGCGACGAACACTGGATAGCAAGGCAAGATTACATTCTATCTAAAAACGTAAGTCACTAAAGGTCACAAGAATTAAGGTAGACACACTAAGAGTTCAAGCAGAAACAAATTCTGTTAAAGAGGAGGAATTAAGTGTGTAGCATATCTACATAGAGTTAACCCCAACAAGAATTGCCACGTAAAGTTACACAGAAAGGACAAATAATTCCCAAGAGAATTTTAAGTGACCGATCATTACTAGACATGCAGTCACAAAATTTAAACAAAAATGGTGCGCAAAGACATAGTGAGATAGTCGATCAGCTGGGTTTAAAAAGAAACGAGGAAGGTATATGGAAGAATATATCCATGGTATATTCGTCGATATTTTCTTTATATAAAAAAAAATTATTATTCCACTCGCTGTCATAACACTTCAACTTTAGTCATATTATACATATGTATATGTAAACACGAGAAACAATTGCTATATATTTTTTCTTCTCTTAAATTATATATTCTGAACAATATACCGCAATGGTGAAAGTAAATGTGTTATCTCAAGTTTCCAATTAGCTTATTAATCCAAAAAATAGGAGAATGATACATTTATCTTCGACAGTATTGGTTTAAACAAAAAATTGAATCCAATAATAATAACAACGATGAAGCTGATAATACATCAATATGTGCACGGAAACCCCTTTTTGTTACAGGAAATCCTTCAAAAAATTTCAACCATTACACTAGAATAATACAAATCTACAATTTTGTTAGGAGTAGGAGGGTTGCCATGTCAATATGAATTTTAAAATTCTCAAAAAACATCGATGGCAGCCACCAAGAAAATTTTTGTTGGGTAATATATCCACCAACATACAAATAACTATGTTCTAACATTCTCAATGGGTACACCAGCTAGTAGTGAACAAGTAGAAATCGAATTTGGAATTAAAAAGGAAGGACAACTATCAAAATTTCAATAATTAGTTTAGGAAATAGAAATGGCAACAATACCAACACATTCACTTTCTAAACTTCATGAAAATCCCAATAAGGAGCTTGTCATCTGATTTTAGAATTTCATCACCATTCACGTCGAAGTTCTAATAATTCCTTGCATACAATAAAATCTCAATTCATTTACAATCTCAAATAAAATACCGTAACCAACGGTGAATAAATCGAAGATGTTCTTCCTCGACGACACTCCTCCCAACCTTTCGCTTTCTAATTGTAGAGACTTCACTAGTACCTCCCAGCCAACGCTAGGGGTACTCTTCTTCCCCCTTAGCCCCCCAAGCTGAAAAGGGGCCACACACACAAGACCATAAATACTCTAGCTCCAAGCTTGCCTCGCAAGGTAAATCCACCACTCTATCTCAGGCTTAGTAACCCAACTCTCACAAGTAAAACCAGTCAAAATGATTTTGGCAGCATAACATTACCCATAACCAATGTGGTCCCTTTCCCATCTGTACCATATGATTTATAGGAATTTCCTTACTGACACCTCCCCACATGCATAATTAATTTTCTTTTTAATTTAATCATTTAGGATTATTCCCCCTTACACTTTTCACCCTCTCCCCAAGTTGCACAAGTAACTACATATTTTATTTTAATTAAAAGTCAATTTTCGTCACCTTTCCTAAATGCACTCCTTAAATCACTCCTAGTTGTCTCTTTATTCCCCAAATTATTATTTAATGACTGACGCCTTACTAAATCTGAGTTAGAGTTAAAATATGAATCTTCTTCTAGTTAGACTAGTGGTAGATAGACTCTAGATACCATTCTATGCATACACATATTCTCTCATGCTTTATTCCATTCTTATCTTAAATTCCAATTTGGTATTTTCTTGCACACATGTGTATTATATCAATTCTTTAGATTTATTTCATTTTTCGTAATTCTTAAATTGATTTACCTCTTTCCTTTTTAATTTAGTTAATAATTTAGTTTATTCTCCTTACAAAAACTTAGACTTAGGCTTAATTTTTTTTTTCTAGGTTTAGACTTTTAATTGGGATTTATAATTAATAAATTAATTATTTAAAACTGGAAAGAACTAAATTTTTTTCATGGTTTATAATTATTCTTTCAAGATTTTCTAGGTCACCTAGATTCATTGAATTGTTTTATTTACGCAAGGTGCCCTTCAAGATGCAAATCCGTGCTCCAAGGGTGCCACTCACCTTTGACTAATTTTGGTAGTTTTCCAGCCCTTGGAGTCAACACTCCATTCAGATGACCTTATGAGAGACTAAGGGATTCCAAGGAATAAGGACTCTCCCTTATTGCATGCCCCTTACAATCTTAGCGAGCGACTGTCTCAGTATTCCCTCACGAAATCGTGGACCTCTCGACTTAGTAATTGTTAACCTACAATTTGATCCATGGCATGAGTGCTAATAGGCTGTGGTAGGGATGCCGCCACACCTCTCCCTCAATATCTGGTTTTTGTGCATGGCCCCTTTATTCCTTATGTGAGTCAGATTAGCAAACATCATCAACCTGCATCCATTGACAAAACACTGTCACTAATCCATATACATAACCATACTAAATCAATCATGTTACACATATGCGTAAAATTAAATAATCAAACAAAACACAATCCACTCCCTGACTCAATCTGGAGCCCAAGGAGGTTCGTTGATGCCATCGACATCTACAATCTAGAACATGTTCTTCACACTCAAGTAAACTCGTCAATAACATCTGTGAATACATATACCAAATGACAATAAATCCCAACCATCAACATCATCATAAAAATCCATAATTGAAGCAAATAACCATGTACTATAAGGGGATCACTTGCATACAAGTGTCCTCAAAGAATAAGTCGATAACATGTGCTCACAAGAGTAGGATGTTACATACACTCCCTCTTGTTTTTAAACCTTTTCCCAAAGTTGTACAGTATATAAAATGCAGTAAATAAAAGTATATGACAAGATCTGTATGTCTAATGTATCAAACAAGTAAGGAAATTGTTGACGCATATCATATGCATCCTTCCACGTAGACGAGTGTGGGATATAATTGTCCCACTAGACCTTGAAATGATCGACTATTCGACACCGTAGTTGTCGAATGCAACGGTCCAGAATGCGGATTGGCTCCACCGTGAGAGAAACCTCATCTGACACTTGCAAAGAACTCATGTCAATCACATGTGTAGGATCACTAACATAATGTCTCAAAACAAATACATGAAAAACATTGTGCACACACCTCAAAGAATTAGGAAAGGCTAGTCGATAAGCCACATGTCCTTTCTTTTCCACAAACTTGACAGGTCCCACAAACCTATGAGAGATTTTAGCACCTCTTATGAACTTAATCGAACTCTTGTGAGGTTTCACCCACAATAAAACTCGGTCGCTAAATTCATAATTGCGTTCAGTGCAATGTGAATCAACATAACTCTTTTGTCGATCTTGTGCTTCTTTAATCCTTTTTCTTATCATTTGAATTTGTTCTTCCATTTCTTGGATCACTTTTGGTCCCACCAGGACCCTATCCTCAAGTCGATCCCAACCCAATGGCATCTGACACGGTCGCGTGTATAGAAACTCAAACTGTACCATCTTAATGGTACCTTGATAGTTGTTGTTATATGCAAACTCTACTAGTGGAAAGAAATCCTCCCAACGTTTTTGTTGGTCCATGACATACATACACAACATATCTTCCAAAATTTGGTTCATTGTTTTTTCATGCCTGTCTGTCTCAGGGTGATATGTTGTACTAAATTTCAGTTGGGCCCCTAAAGCCTCTTGGAAACTGGTTCAAAATCGTCCTGTAAACACTGATCCTCTATCATGTATGATCCTTTTGGGTACACCATGTAATATCACAATCTTGTTGTCACAAACTCTTTCTATGTTTGGTGCCAGATACATCGTACGTACAAGAATAAAGTGTGCACTCTTCGTCAGAGTGTCAACTACCATGAAAATCGAGTCATGTCTCCTTGTCGTCAGTGGAAATCCAACTATAAATTCCATTGAAATGACCTCCCATTTTGATTCTAGAATAACATGTGGCTGTAATAATCATGTCGGATGTCTGTGTTGATCTTTCACTTGCTGAAATTCTAGACATAAAACCATGTAACTAACTATGTCCTCTTTCATTCATTTCCAGAAGAATACAGGCTTAAGGTCTGCCCTCATATTTGTGACTCCCAAATGAGCCATTTACACTGCGCGATGCACTTCACTTATGATCAGAATTCTTAATTCATCGTTAGCCAATACGTAAATCCTATTGTTATACCTCATCAATCTATCATTGTCCAATGTATAACCTTCAAACTTCGGTACCATCATGGTATCTTTTCCAATATTTTCCTTAACCTCTTTCTACCAATCATCATCTATTTGTAACGCTAGAATATTTTCTAAAGATTCATATTAAGAGGTATTACCAAGAATATGCATGGTCTTCGACTCAAGGCATCTGCTACTCTGTTCATTGTACCTTTTATGTAAGTAATATCGAAGTTGTATACGCTAAGTAATTCTTACCAATGCCTCTATCGTGCGTTCCAGTCACTCTGCGTAAATATGTGTTGTAATCCACAATGATCTGTCTATAATTCGAATTTTCATCCAATCATATAATGACTCTAAAATCTCAAGGAATATACAATTTCCAATAACTCCAAGTCATGCGTTGCATAGTTCTCCTCATGCCTTCTCAATTTTCTTGAAATGTAAGCGATCACTCGACCGTCTTTCACCAACACTCTGCCTAAACGTTCCTTAGATGTGTTCGTGCATACCAAGAATTCCTTGTCCATGTCAGGGAATTTCAGTATCGACGCTATCATCAAAAAATCTTTTAGCCTTTGAAATTATTTCGCCCATTTCTCAATCCATATAGACTTCTTGTTTTTCTTCTGCAATTCTGTGATCAAATTTGATATCTTCGAAAAACCTTCGACGAAACATCGGTAATATCCTGCTAAACCGGTAAAAATGAATACTTATTATATGTTTGTCGATGCAGGACATTCCATAATATCCTCTACTTTCAATGGATCCACAATGATACCTTCATAAGATATGGTATGCCCTAAGTAATGAATCTTCGATTGGTAAAGAGAACATTTCGACATTTTCCTGTATAATTTATTTTCTCGTAGACACTGTAGTACCAATATTAAATGATCATCATGCTCTTCTTTTGTCTTAGAATAAATCAATATGTCATCAATAAATACGTGAACAAATTTGTCCAAGTATTTGAGGAACACCCCATTCATCAAGCTCATGAATACCCCGAGGGATTTTTTCAGTACGAACGGTAAAATCGTAAACTCATAGTGTCTGAATCTTGTTTTAAATGTGGTTTTAGGGATATCTTCCTCTTTAATCGACAACTACTGATATCTTGATCTCAAGTCAATATTCTAAAACACCATCGCTCCTTGCATATGATCAAAAAAATCGTCTATTCTTGGCAACGAATACTGGTTCTTGATCGTCACCTTTTTCAGTTGATGGTAGTCAATACAAAGTCTCCATGATCCATCCTTCTTTCTTATGAAAATAACTGGCACACCCCAAGGTGACAGACTTGGACGTATAATTCCTAAGTCCAACAATTCCTTCAATTTCATTTTCAACTCCTGCAGCTCAGGCATTGAAATCCGATAAGGCATTCTTGCTATCAATTCACTTCTAGGTTTCAAGTCGATTATAAACTCCAACTCTCTTTCGGGCAACAAACTTAGTAACTCTTCTGGAAACACATCTTCAAACTCTCATACTACCGAAAGGTTTTCTAATCCTTTTGTCTTTCCCTTTTCGTTTGGTGCTAAGATTGCATATAACTTACATCCTTTGCGCATGCTCTTCTATAGTTGTAGGGAATAAATTGACGTAGACCACCCTTCTCTCCTCGAGGATGCTCGACCTCCCAGTCAAGGATATTCAAAACACCAAGCCAAATTGGATTTACGGGCCTCTCATAGACCTTGAAACAATTTACACAGGTCCCTTGATTGTTACCACACAGGTTCAATTCACCTCTAACCCTTTTCTCTGGAGCTTCTGGTAACACCAATTTGTGAGTACTAGCCCCCATTCTAGACTCTTCTTCTCATATGACCATGGGCTATGACCTCGGGCCAACCCCTTCACAACTTTGGGCTTCGACAGTTTTGGATGCAACTGCCTCCTTTTTCCCCGATCTCTGAATCAGTGAAATCTCTTGGAAAAGATACACAATCCATGCTCCTTTTACAACCAATGGTTGAGATTTACTTTTCATCTTCGACGTTCGGGAGTTATGAACGGGTCAATGCCCTTTTTCCTCGAAGTAACTTTTACGCGAATCAATGGATCGAGCACCACGTTCTCGTCTCGATCTACGATTGAGATTATCCTCATTCCCACTTCAGGAAACTTGCATTCAATGCCCTCTTTCTCTTCTTTCTTCAGAGTGTCAATCCTTCGAAGTGACAGATATTCTGCCACACGTCCTATCCCAATGGACGACTCAGATAAACTTTGACGCTTCGGAATTTGGGACTTTTCGAGCCTTCACTCCTCAATTTCTATGAAGTGCTCTATCGTCGAAGCTATGGATCTAGTGCCAAACATCCCTTTCCAATGGATGGTTCAAATGGAGTTCAACGCTTCAGGACTTTTGACCTACTGGACTTCACTCCCTAATTTCCCTGAATTTATCTATCACCGAAGTGATAGATATGGCAACACATGCCCATATAATCGATGGCTAGGATGATTCACAAGATAACGACACATGTTCTGCTCAAATCGACGGCCCTAATGGAATTCACAACTTCGTGCTTTAGAAGTTTTGCACACTCCTCGTGCACTTTTTCCCAAAGTGGATTTCCTCTGAAGTACACGAATCTCCGCCACGTACCCTTCCATATCTAATGGTCCATATCTACTTATTCCTTCGTGACTTCATGAAGTTTTCTCTTTGCTTGACACAAATCTTTCGAAGCTCTTTCTCACAAACTCTTCGATCTGCTGCCACGTATCCTCGTCGATACCGAAGGCTAGGATTCACTTTGCAGCTTCCAGACTTCAACGATCCCACTCTCAAAATAATTTCAAACCTATGAATACTCAGAGTGCCAAAGGAATCCAAGGCTAACATTCATGCAACTCTCCCAGATCTCACGATTTAGAATGATCCCGCTTCCTTGGAATGGATCCTGCTCGTTAATTGGGGAAATATTAAAGGGCTCCTCCCTATTGAAGAATTCTCGCAGCTACCTCTTCTGAGCTTGTTCTACCGCGAAACTATGAACTTATCATAATTATTTTTCGACACTTAGTCGAATTTTGACTCTATGCACACCTTGCAACATGTATTCTTCCATGACTCAACTTCTTTGTGAACGAATGTGCACACCTTGCAATAGTTCTTTACAGTCTTTTGCAAGTAAACTTTGAGTTATTCCTCCTAAGATTCTGAGTAAAAAATACTCTTTCGATGCACACCTTGCAGACAATATGCACACCTTGCAACAAAGCTCCATGTCATCTCTCCTGAGCTTCTGAGTCGAACTAGACTCTATCAACACATTCTTTGTAGACAATATGCACTAGTTGCATAAGCTCGTGAAGAGAAAAAATTGGAACTTATATAAACTCTCACATATTCATACATTCAACCATGTAAATGCATTCACAACATAAGAAAAAATAAACACAGAGAATTGCAAGTAAAAAAAAATCCTACCATTCATTCAGATAGACACAGTAATAGCAACACCAGACATTTGGATCAACGTTCTGTTGTTATATTCATTCAAATGAAATGTACATGGGCTCATACAACTCGATAATCTTCAACAGTATTTAGCTACAATAATCTTCAACAACAATAACCTTCAACAACCTCTTCTGGGAAACAATAAAATTATTTCTACAAAAGGAGCTCATGGATCTCTTTTCCCTCTGACTACCTTAGTGCTATCCTATCAAATTAAAAAAATTCAACAACTAAGGATTATTACAATAAATGTTTGAGACAGATAGATAGGATCAAATCGTTCGAATTTGTACTGCAATATACTAAATTAAAGGAAATACATTCCCCATCGATATCAAGAGATGGTTCGCCCCCTAAACATTTAATATGTTCATTTATTACAATATTTTCAAAATATTTCGTGACATGTTCTTTTTTCAAATTTCAAAACACTTCAAAAATGCATGTTGGGGTGTTGAGTTGTCCTCCACTCACACTTTGCTGATGATTCTCTTGCATCATACTCCTCTGGGAAAAAAATCATGGACTCTTGTCCATGGGTTCTTGCACTAACTTTCCATGTTTCTGGATATCTACTTCATTTACCCAACTAGCTTCTTCTATTTGGTGTCCTTTCCACTTTACTAAATGATCAAAATATGTCTTCGTTTTGGTTTTCTTACCAGTCCTTTGATCTATGATCTTCTCCATATGTGGATTTTCTGCTACAGGCATCTAATTCTCCCACTGGATCTCTTTCTGATATTCTGACCCTTTGGCATCATATTCCCTGTAAGGATACATGCTTGAAATGTTGAATATGGGTGATATACCCACATCCTTTGACAACTCTATCCCATAAGCATTAACATCAGATTTCCTTAGGATCTTGCAGGGTCCTATATACTTCATTTTCATATTGTTATATGTTCCCCTTGGAAACCTTTCCTTCTTGAGATGTGCTAGAATTTGATCTACCTCTTCAAATTGAAGTTCTCTTCTATGCTAATCAACTCTATGCTTGTATTCACTGCTATTCTACAACTGCTCTTTGATCCGATTATGAAGCTTCTGCATTTCTGCAGTGAATTAGTTTGAGACAATACTCCCGGGAAACCCATGAAGTCTCACAACTTCCTTGAAAAATAGACTTTCAATGTGTGTTGCATCACTGGTTTTCTTGAATGGGATAAAGTGTGCCATCTTTGAGAATCTATCAACTACCACAAATATGGAATCACTTCCCCTTTGTTTTCTTGGCAATCCCAACACAAAATCCATGCTTATTGCATCCCAAGGCCTATCTGGAATAGGAAATGGTTGATACAACCCAATGTTCTGTCTCTTTCCTTTTGCATGCTGACAAATATTACATATGTTGACAAAATTCTTCCCGTCTACCCTCATACTTGGCCAATAGTATGAATTTTTCAACTATGCAAATGTCTTGTCATGGCCAAAATATTCGGCTAGACCTCCACTATGTTTTTCTTTCAACAGATTATCTCTCATCAAGCATTTTGGTATGCACAATTGGCTACCTTTAAACAACAATCCATTTTGAATCAGATACCTTGTCCACTGACTTTTGTCTCTAATCACATGATTTTCACATGCTTCATATGCCTCTTTAAAATCTGGATCATCAAAATACATTTCCTTAAGGTGTTCAAACCCTAAGGTTTTCTCTTGAAATTCCTGCAGAATTAGACATCTCTTATTCACTGCATCGACAACTTTGTTAGCATTTCCAAAAATATGTTTAATGACAAAAGTGAAATTTTGCATAAATTCTATCCACTTAGGATGTCTTTGATTTAAATTCTCCTGTCTGGTTATGAATTGTAAATCATCATTATCTCTATACAAAAAAAACTCTTTTGGAACAAGATAGTGCCTCCATTTATTTAAGGATTGAATTACTGCATAAAATTATTTATCATATGTGGAGTACTTCCTCTTGGTATCATTCAGATTCTCACTGAAATATGCAACATGCCTATTGTCTTGGCTCAAGACTGCTCCAATTGCAACTCCACTAGCATCACATCGAACTTGAAATGTCTTCTTAAATTATGGCAAGACCATAATAGGTTGTTCTGTTATCTTCTCATTCAATATCCTGAAACCTTTCTCATCTTTTTCTATATATTTGAAATACTTGTGTCCCTTCTTCACCGTATCTAACATTAGTGTAAAAATTCCATTGAAATTTCTAATGAACTTCCAATAGAAACTTGATAATCCATGGAATATTCTCACCTCGAGTATGCTCCTTGGCAATGGTCATTCTTTGATTGCTTTCACCTTCTCTGGATCCATCTTCAATTCATTTCAAGAGATTACAAAACCCAAGTAAATGAGTTATGTCTTCATAAAATAGGATTTCTTCAAATCTATCAACAACTACTCGTTATGCAATGTTCTCATTACCAATGTTAAATGCCTCAAATGCTATTCTTTAGTTTTACTAAAGACTGATATATCATCTAGATGTACAATCACAACCTTACCAATAAAATCTTTTAATACCTCATTCATCAACCTCATAAAAGTGCTTGGGGAATTTGTCAAGACAAATGGCATAACCAGCCACTCATACACCCCCTCATTTGTTTTGAATACTGTTTTCCACTCATCACCTTCTCTCATCCTTATCCGGTGATATCCACTTTTCAAGTCTATCTTTGAAAAATAACTTGCTCCGCTAAAAAAATCCATTAAGTCATCCATCCCGGGAAAAGGAAATCTGTACCTAATGGTGATTTTGTTTATGGATCTTGAGTCTATACACATTATCCATCCATCTTTCTTTGGACTCAACATAGTTGGTACTGCGCATGGACTCAAGCTTTCTCTGACCAATCCCTTGTTCATCAAATCTTGGACTTGTTTCTTTACCTCCTCATTATCTTGAGGTGTCAATCTGTATGATTCTTTGTTCGAAAAAATCACTCCTAGTATTAGATCAATATGATGGCTGATACCCCTGATAGTTGGCAATGAGCGAGGTAACTCATCCACTACTATATCAACAAAAATTTCTAACAGCTCCTGAATTTCTTCAGGCAGATCATCCATAAAAGTACTTGTAAGGATAACTCTTGGTTTCCTCACCACAACAAACTACATCTCCTGTTCTTTCTTTACTTCAATCAGGAGTTCCTTCCCACTCATGATAAGTATACTTGTCTTGGCTTCTTCCTTCACCTTCTTTTGCTCTACTGGTTGTAGCATGTGTGTCCTACCATTCTTCTCCAAGGTATAAATATTTTTCCTCCCATCATGAATGACATTCCTGTCAAACTGCCATGGTCCCTTCAACAAAACATGACATACATCCATGGGAATCACATCACATAAAATCTCATCTCTATATCCTCCTATCTTAAATTCAACTAGTCTTCTCCAAGGTATAAGTATTTTTCCTCCCATCATGAATGACATTCCTATCAAACTTCCATGGTCTCCCCAACAAAACATGGCATACATCCGTGGGAATACATCACATAAAATATCATCTCTATATCCTCCTATCTTAAATTCAACTAGGCATTGTTTAGTTACCATTACTTGGTGTACTTTTTGCAACCTCAAGACTCTATATGGAATCGGATGTGCAGTTGTCTCCGACTCCAATTTCTCCACCATCTCTATGGACACTAAATTATCAGTGCTCCCACTATCAATTATCATCTTTCATACTTTGTCTTTAGTCTTGTAAGCAGTTCTAAACAAATTGTTCCTTTGCACTTTTTTTCCACTTCTTACTCAGGATTCAAGAGAACCTTCCTCATCATCAAGGATCTCCCATATTTTGTGCCTTCTGCCTCAAAATTTCACTTCTGCGCTTCCGAAATGTGAGCTTCAACTCCTCCTTCTTTATTTCTCTCGGGGCATTTCCAAGACATGTGTCCTATTTTTCCAGAGGCAAAACACTTCACTTATCCTCCTCTACCTCTTCCTTTTACTCGAGGAAAATAATTTCTTCCACCATAATGTCTACCTTGGGAACTTCCTCCTCTTTCTGAGTGACTTTGTTTCTTCCCAGTCTCAACCTTGGGCTTCTGTGCCTTATCATGAACAATTCCCTTGCCTTTGTTTAAATTTCTACCTCTGTTTCACTGACTCTGCTTCCTGGCCAACTTTTCTTCTACCTTCAACACAATCTCATAAGCGTGCTCCACTGTCCTTACTATCATCATGTTGATTTCATCCTATATTTCATATCTCAGGCCATTTATATATATGGAAACCTTTTCATCATATTTCTCTCTCTGTCCAGCTCTGATGTTCAATTTATAAAACTCCTCTGTGTACTCCTTTACTGTCGGTCCTTTCTGTCTCAAGTTCTGCAACTTTCTGAACATATTTATCTGATAATCTTGGGGTATGAATTTATCTTTCAACTTACCTACCATTCTATCCCAAATATTAATATTTTTCTTGCCCTTGCTTCTTCTGTCACCCTGCAGTTCATCCCACCACAGTGTTGCATGTCCCTTCAATCTGGTGACAACATACTTTACCTTCTTCTCTTCATCAACATCTTCATAATCGAAGTACTTATCCATTGCTCGTATCCAATCAAGCAATTCTTCAACATCTAAGTTACCTTCATACGTTGGGATGTCTATCTTTTCTCTAGCTCCCAATTTCACAACATTCATCAAGCGTTCTTTTGCAACATCCTCTGCTACAACTTCTTCAACTTCCCTTTCTTCTCTTTCTACATCACTGACGTCTCCAGCATCAGGTACTCTCCTTTGCGTTGTCTCCATAACATCTAATATTGTGTGAATTTCTCTTGTATCCCTTTCCACCGCTCGATTTGCTACATGTGTATCCTTGCATCTTCTAGGAGGCATGGTGTTGAACTTTTCTTTCACGCAAAGCTTAAAAGAACTTTCGTTGCTGATACCACTTACCTCCTTCACTTGATGTTTACAGATCCTAAAATATATATAGGATTTGATACCACTTGACGCAGACCCCCCTTCTCTCCTCGGGGCTTCTTGACCTCTCGGTCAAGGATATTCAAAACACCAAGCCGAATTGGCTTTTCGGGCCTCTAATAGACCCTGGAACAATTTACACATGTCCCTTGATTGTTACCACATAGGTCCAATCCACCCACAACCCTATTCTTTGGCACTTCTAGTAACACTAATTTGCGAGTGCTATCCCCCATGCTAGACTCTTCTTCTCATACGACCACGGGCTATGACCTCGAGCCAACCCTCTTCATGACTTCAGGCTTCGATAGTTTTGGATGCAACAACCTCATTTTTCCTCGAACTCTGAATCGATGAAATCTCCTGGACTAGATCCATGATCCACGCTCCTTTTACAACCAACGACTGAGATTTACTTCAGAACTTCAACGTTCAGGAGTTTTGAACGGTTCAATGCCCTTTTTCACCGAAGTAACTTTTTACGTGAAGCAATGGATCGAGTGCCATGTGCTCGTCTCAATCTACAGTCGAGATTATCCTTGTTCCCACTTGGGCGACTTACATTCAATGCACTCTAGCTCTTATTTTTCTAGAGTGCCAATCCTCTGAAGTGACAGATCTTCCACCACATGTCCTATCCTAACAGATGGCTCAGATGGACTTCAATGTTTCGGCCTTCGGGAATTTTTGAGCCTTCACTCTTCAATTCCTTCGAAGTTATCTATTGCCAAAGCTATGGATCTAGTCCCACACGTCCTTTTCCAATGAACGGTTCAGAAGGAGTTCGATGCTTCAAGACTTTTGACCTTTGGAACTTCACTCCCTAATTTCCCCAAAGTACTTTATTACCAAAGTGACAGATATGGCACCACGTGTCCACATAATTGACGGCTAAGATGATTCCTTATCTCCTTCTTGAATGCACACTTTTTAATCCCACAACCTGATGACACGTGTCCTCCTTAGATTTATGGTCCTAATGGACTTCACTACTTCGTGCTTCAGGAGTTTTGCACACTCCTCGCACACTTTTCTCTGAAGTGTGTTTCCTCTGAAGTACATGGATCTCCACCATGTACCCTTCTGTATCTAACAATCCAGATCTACTTCATCCTTCGTGAATTTGCGAAGTTTGATCTTTATTTCACGCAAATATTCTAAATCTCTTTCTCACAAACTCTCTGATCTTCTACCACGTATCCTCCTCGATACCGACAACTAGGATTCACTTCGCAGATTTGGGACTTCAACGATCCCGCTCTCAAAATACTTTCAAACATTCGAATACTTGGAGTGTTGAAGGACTCCAAGGCTAACCTACATGCAACTCTCACAGATCTCGCGATCTGGAATGATATCGCTTCCTTGGAACATATCATGTTCGTTAATTTGGGAAATCTTAAAGGGCTCGTCCCTATTGAAGAATTCTCACCGCTACCTCTTTTGAGCTTGTTCTAACGTGAAACTTTGAACTTCTCAGAACACCTTTTCGACACTTAGTCGAATTTTGACTCCGTGCACACCTTGCAACAGGTCTTCTTCCACGACTCAACTTCTTTGTGAGGAATTTTGCACATCTTGCAACAGTTATTTACACTCTTCTGCAAGTAAACTTTGAGTTATTCCTCTTGATATTTTGAGTAAAAAAGACTCTGTCGGCACACACCTTGCGAAGAATATGCACACCTTGCAACAAAGCTCCACATTATCTCTTCCGATCTTCTGATTCGAACCAGACTTTGTCAACGCACTCTTTGCGGAAAATATGCAGTCCTTGCATAATCTCGTGAAGAGAAACAATTGAAACTTATCTAAAATATCACATATTCATGCATTCAACCATGTGAATGTATTCACAACATAAGAAAAAATAAACACATATAATTGCAAGTAAACATAAAGCCTACCATTCATTTAGATAGACACAGTAATAACAACACTAGACATTTGGATCAACACTCATCTGTTATATTCATTCAAATGAAATGTACATGGGCTCGTACAACTCTATAAGATTCAACATTCTTTAGCTACAATAACCTTCAGCAGCCTCTTCTGGGCAACAATACAATTATTTATACAAAAGGAGCTCATAAAGCTCTTTTCCCTCCGACTACCTTAGTGATATCCTATCAAATTAAAAGCTTTCAACAACTAAGGCTTATTACAATAAATTTTCAAGACAGTCAGATAAGAGAAAACGATTCAAATATGTATTGCAATATACTACATTAAAGGAAATACATTCCCCATCGATCTCAAGCGATGTTTCAACCCATAAACATTTAAGATGTTCATTGATTACAATCTTTTCAAAATATTTCATGACATGTTCTTTTTTCAAATTTCAAAACACTTCAAAAATGCACATTGGGGTGTTCAGTCGTCCTCCACTCGCACTTTGATGACGATGCTCCTGCGTCATAAATGAACCTCAAGGGAAATCCCTAGCTTCTTCCTACAATCACCCTTCTCTATCCCACATAATCCGTCAAACTTAACCGTTTCGTAACAGGGGAAGGCATAACGGTCCAAATTCACAGGGTTGAACATGCTCTGATACCATATGTAACGAACCCTCTGTTATGACAATGATTAGTGAGCACAAGGAGGTAAATAATAAAAAAAATTGAACAAATTTTAATACAAGTGACATATATCAAAACATATAATAAAACAACACACAATCAATCGATCACGACCAACTGAAAACATCATTTCTTTTATTCAATCAACTCAACACATAAATATAACATAAGGAAACTACCCTCCCAACCTATCCTGCAAGGTTAGGACCTCCAAGACACATAAGCAATGCTCAAGTCCAGGATTCATCCGATTGATTTTGACCATTTAAGGTCTCAGGACTGGTGACTATTCTGAGGAACATGGAGATATCTAAATCCCATTAATCTAATCATAAATCTTAAATCAAGACTAGCTTTACCAATCATACTTAAGCTTCATTTCCTCAAGGTGCAATGGAATGATCTACTATAAACAATCAATATTTTACGCAAGGTTAGAGGATAATACATAAAAATGAGAGAACCACAAGAGCATAAGTACCATTCTAAATCATATAGAAGTCTAATTCTAATTATCAATAGTATTTTATCAAGTCAGGTTCCTTCTAGGTCAATCCTCGTTTATCAAGTGATTCCAACTTTCATATTAATACAACCCCTATGTCGCTCATCTAGGTATCCTTGTATTAGGGAATATCTTATTTTAGCAATATAAGGAAATTAAATTAATTGTGTATCTAATTGTAAGAACCTATAAGGTGATCAAATATTTTGAAGCAAAACATAAGAAATCAATACTACTTTGCATTTCCAATTATTAGATCATAAAGGATAAATCTTCTTGACCAACACTTAATAAATATATTAGGAAATCAATATTTAATTACTTAATTATTCGTAGAGAAATACTTACTAAATATAAGGAATCATATTTAATTACACATTTATTTGTAAGAGAAAATATACATTACATATATAAGGCAATCATATTAATGACACATTTATTTGTAAGAATCAAATCAAAACTTATTGAATAATTTAATAAGACATTTTATATCCATCCACAATCCATCCACAATCCATCCATAGAAGTTTAAAATGCCCAAGCCTTATTTAGATAATGTAAATAAGGAACTTAAATTTGACGTATACTTCAATTTAAAGAACTAAAAGAAACTCAACAAAGAGGTGCATCCTCTGGATAACTTTGCGCTCGAGGAACCTCAATCCCCAAAAGAACCGGTCCATTGTAGTACCTCCCAATCAACGCTGACAACTAACTTACCCTATGGAAGTTAAGCATTGTGATTTACTTTGAGATAACATAAGTATGAATAACGCAAAATACAAAGATGAACACTGGATAATAAGGCTAGATTACATTCTATCTAAAACTTTAATTCCCTAAAGGTAGACACACTAAGAGTTCAAGAGGAAACAAACTCGGTTAAACATGAGGAATTAAGTGTGTAGCAGATCTACATGGAGTTAACCCCAACAAGAATTTCCACGTAAAGTTACACAGAAAGGACAAATAATTCCCAAGAGAATTTTAAGTGACCGATCATTACTGGAGATGCAGTCACAAAATTTCACCACATTCAAATCTCACTCAACAGTACTTAAATAATGGAGAATCCACTGCAACCGCAGCTCTTGTTAAATAATGGAGAATTAATAACAGTGGCAAGAAGAGAAAATGGTCGAATATTTCAAATTTCCACAGCAAAGGTAAATAAAAACAGTTTCCACAGTCATATTATAAGTATGCATATGTAAACACGAGAAACAGTTTCAATGAATTTTTCCTTCTCTTAAATTATATATTCTGGACAATATACCATAATGGTGAAAGTAAATGTGTTATCTTAGGTTTCCAATTAGTTTATTAATCTAGAAAATAGGCTAACGATACATTTATCATCGACAATACAAGTTTAAACAAAAATTTTAATCCAATAATAATAACAATGGTGAAGCTGATAATACATCAATATGTGCTCATAAACCCCTTTTTGTTACAGGAAATCCTTCATAAATTTTCAACCATTACACTAGAATAATGTGAATCTACAATTTAGTTGGGAGTAGGAGGTTTGCCAAGTCAATATGACTTAAAATTCTGATAAACAACCAATGGACGCCACCAAGAAAATTTGTGTTAGGTAATATATCCACCATCATACAAATAACTATGTTCTAACATTCTCAATGGGTACACCAACTAGTAGTGAACAAGTATAAATCGAATTTGGAATTAAAAAGGAAGGAAAACTATCAAAATTTCAATGCTTAGTTTAAGAAATAGAAATGACAACAATACCAACACATTCACTTTATAGACTTCATGAAAAACCCAATAAGGAGCTTGTCATCTGATTTTAGAATTTCATCACCATTCACGTCGAAGTTGTAATAATTTCTTTCATACAATAAAATCTTAATTCATTTATAATCTCAAATAAAATACCGTAATCGACGACAAATAAATCGAAGATGTTATTTCTCGACGACACTCCTCCCGACCTTTCGCTTTCTAATCTTAGAGACTTCACCATTACCTCTCAGCCAACGCTAGGGGTACTCTTCTTCCCCCTTAGCCCCCCAAGCTGCAAAGGGGCCACACACACAAGACCATAAATACTCTAGCTCCAAGCTTGCCTCGTAAGGTAAATCCACCACTCCATCTCAAGCTTGGTATCCCAACTCTCACATGTAAAACCAGTCAAAATCATTTTGGCAACATAACTTTACACATAACCAGTGTGGTCCCTTTCCCATCTATACCATTTGATTTATAGAAATTTCCTTACTGACACCTCCCCACATGCACAGTTAATTTGCTTTTTAATTTAATCAATTAGGATTATTCCCCCTACACTTTTCACCCTCTCTCCAAGTTTCACAAGTAATTACATATTTTATTTTAGTTAAAAGTCAATTTCCATCACCTTTCCTAAATGCACTCCTTAAATCGCTCCTAGTTGTCTCTTTATTCCCCAAATTCTTATTTAATGACTGACTCTAGATACCATTCTATGCGTATACATATTCTCTCATGCTTTATTCCATTATTATCTTAAATTCCAATTTGGTATTTTCTTGCACACATGTGTATTATATCAATTCTTTAGATTTATTTCATTTTTCTTAATTCTTAAATTGATTTACCTCATTCCTTTATAATTTAGTTTATCCTCCTTACAAAAACTTAGACTTAGGCTTAGTTTTTTTTTTTAGTCTTAGACTTTTAATTGGGATTTATAATTAATAAATTCATTCTTTAATTAATTATTTAAATCCGGCAAGGACTAAATTTTTTTCATGGTTTATAATTATTCTTTCAAGATTTTCTAGATCACCTAGATTCATTGAATCGTTTTATTTATGCGAGGTGTCCTTCAAGATGAAAATCCGTGCTCCAAGGGTGCCACTCGCCTTTGACTGGTTTTGATAGTTTTCCAACCCTTGGAGTCAACACTCCATTCAAACGACCTTATGAGAGACTAAGGGCTTCTAAGGAATAAGGAATCTCCCTTATTGCGCACCCCTTACAATATTCATGAGTGACTATCTCAGTCTACCCTCACAACATCTTGGACCTCTCGACTTAGTAATCGTTAACCTACAATTCGATCCACGACGTGAGTGCTAATAGGCTATGGCAGGGATGCTGCCACACCTCTCCCTCAATATCTGGTTTCTGTGCATGGCCCCTTTACTCCTTATGTGAGTCAGATTAGCAAGCATCATCAACCTGCATCCATTGAAAAAACACTATCACTGATCCATATACATAACCATACTAAATCAATCATGTGACACATATGCGTAAAATGAAATAATCAAACAAAACACAATCCACTCCCTGACTCAATCAAGAGCCCAAGGAGGTCCATTGATGCAATCGACATCTACAATCTAGCACGTGTTCTGCACACTCAAGTAAACTCGTCAATAGCATTTGTGAATACATATATACCAAATGACAATAAATCCCAACCATCAACATCATCATAAAAATCCATGATCAAAGCAAACAACCATGTACTATAAGCGGATCACTTGCATGCAAGTGTACTCAAAGAATAAGTCGATAACATGTGATCGAAAGAGTAGGATGTTACATACACTCCCTCTTGTTTTTAAACTTTTTCCCGAAGTTTTACAGTATATAAAATGCAGTAAATAAAAGTATATGACAAGATCTATATGTCTAATGTATCAAACAAGTAAGGAAATTTCTTATACATCCTCCTACGTAGCCGAGTGTGGGATATAATTGTCCCACTAAACCTTGAACGAATCGACTATTCGACACCGTAGTTGTCGAATGCGACGGTCCAGAATGTGGATCGGCTCCACCGTGAGAGAACCCTCATCCGACACTTGCTAATAACTCATGTCAATCACATGTGTAGGATCACTAACATAATGTCTCAAAACAGATACATGAAAAACATTGTGCATACACCTCAAAGAATCAGGAAAGGCTAGTCGATAAGCCACGGGTCCTTTCTTTTCCACAAACTCGAAAGGTCCCACAAACCAATGAGAGATTTTAGCATTTCTTCTGAACTTGATCGAACTCTTGTGAGGTTTCACCCGCAAGAAAACTCGGTCTCCAACTTCATAACTGTGGTCAGTGCGATGTGCATCAACATAGCTCTTTTGTCGATCTTGTGCTTCTTTAATCCTTTGTCTTATCGTTTTCACTTGTTCTTCCATTTCTTTGATCACTTCTGGTCCGACCAATACCCTATCCTCAAGTCTATCCCAACTCAATGACATCCGACACGGTCGCCCGTATAGAAACTCAAACAATACCATCTTAATGGTACCTTGGTAGTTGTTGTTGTACGCAAACACTACTAGTGGAAATAAATCCTTAAAACGTTTTTGTTGGTCCATGACATACATACACAACATATCTTCCAAAATTTGGTTCATTCTTTTTTCCTGCCTGTCTATCTCAAGGTGATATGTTGTACTAAAGTTCAGTTGTGTCCCTAAAGCCTCTTGGAAACTGGTCCAAAATCATCCTGTAAACACTGATCCTCTATCATATATGATCCTTTTTGGTACACCATGTAATATCACAATCTCGGTGACACAAACTCTTTCTATGTTTGGTGCTTGATACATTGTACGTACAAGAATAAAGTGTGCACTCTTCGTCAGAGTGTCAACTACCACGAAAATCGAGTCATGTCTCCTTGCCGTCAGTGGAAATCCAACTATAAATTCCATTGAAATGACCTCGCATTTCGATTATGGAATAACATGTGGCTGTAATAATCCTATCGGATGTCTATGCTCATCTTTCACTTGCTGACATTCTAGACATAACACCATGTAACTAACTATGTTTTATTTCATTCCTTTCCAGAAGAATACAGGCTTAAGGTCTGCCCTCATATTCGTGACTCCCAAATGAACCATATACACTGCACGATGCGCTTCACTTAAGATCAGACTTCTTAATTCATCGTTAGTCGATACATAAATATCGTTGTTATACCTCATCAATCCGTCATTGTCCAATGTATAACCTTCAAACTTCAGTACCATCATGGCATCTTGTCCAATATTTCCCTTAACCTCTTTGTACCAATCATCGTCTATTTGTAACGCTAGAATATTTTCTCAAAGATTCATATTAAGAGGTATTACCGAGAATATGCGTGATCTCCAACTTAAGGCATCTGCCACTATGTTCATTGTACCTTTTATGTAAGTAATATTGAAGTCGTATTCGCTAAGTAATTCTTACCAATGCCTCTATCATGTGTTGAAGTCAGTCTGCGTAAATATGTGTTGGAATCCACAATGATCTATCTATAATTCGAATTTTCATCCAATCAGATAATGACTCTAAAATCTCAAGGAATATATAATTTCCAATAACTCCAAGTCATGCATTG
>SNQJ01S0027249.1:144716-186797 GCA_010110895.2 Picea sitchensis | reverse complement strand
GGCAAGGACAGGTGGTTGTAGCCACCTTCCGGTTGTAGCCGGAGAACATTGGGGGTTGTAGCCTCCTTCTGGTTGTAGCCAGAGAATTGGGGAGTTGGAGCTTCTCTCAGGTTGTAGCCTGAGAAACTAGGGGGTTGGAGCCTCCTTCCAATTGCAGTTGGAAAACAAAGGAAGTTGGTGCTTCCAATGAATGTAATTCTTCAAGAAATATAAGAAAAAGCATTCCATGGTTTTCTCTCGATTTGGGTTTCCACATAAAACACTGGTGTACTTTGTATGTGTGTGATTGTTTATTTCTTACTTCTCATTATTGGATAATAATTCTACATCGATATAACATTTGAAGAAAAAGGATTATAATTACGCTACTACTGATTCATCCCCCCTCTCAGTAATCCAACATTTGCATCACAACTATGACACACATACATTGTATATACAATGTAGAACTTGAAATAAAAATGAAAAAAGGTTGATGCCAACTTAAAACTTGTCTCAACCAATTTGTGTACTTTGAAAGAAAAATAGGGTTTATGGTTTACATGATGAATTGATGATGGAAACAAGTGGTTGTGTGAGTAAAATTTGAGTACATAAACCATCCCATATATTTAAGGCATGCGAATAGTCTATCCATGTCAAATTTCAGTTCATACAAAAACAATTTGAAAAAAATTTAGCGTTGGTCCTATTCACAGGTTAGTGTTTCCCATGTCTAATCCTAGTACGCTGTCTTTTCATTGTTCCTTTTCAAATTCATTCAACACACACGTTCCCTCATCTAGTACTACAAGGACGTTTAATAGCATCGATAAAAAATTACTAGTTGATATAAACTACACAAGCTTCATCAATTATTTCTTGTCTTTGTTTTTTGTTCTCATCTAAGTACTTCTTTGCTCCATAAATTAAAGACTATTAATACACAATCATTATCTAAAAACGAAATTCCCTCTAGCACCTTCTTCTTTCCATGAAACGCATGGGCCTAATTGGTATGATGTTGGTTTTGTACAACATAGGCAATAAAAATAAAGAGAACGACCATGACGATGGGTATATTGTTGGGAGTTCCATACATGACATTAATCTGAGAAATTTTGAATGAAACGAGGCCAATATGGGATATATAGAGTGAGTGTGTGAGTCATATTTGAGTTTGGAAATGCACATTCCCGCATATTATAGTACTGCAAGGGTGTGAAATAACATTGATAAAAGAGAACTTGATAAATTGCACAAGCGATTGATCATCAATTATTTGTTGACTTTGTTTTTTTCTCTCATCTAAGTACTTTTTTGGTACAATATTTTAGATATATTTTAGTATGTAATCATTATATAAATACGAAATCTCATTTAACACCTTCTTATTTCGACAAAACTCATGTGCCAAAGTCCCATGTTTTCATACAGTTTCAATGAAGATGTTATAGAAATGAAAAACATGTTCATCAAAACTTCGTTGATGCAATACTATGACAACAATGAGGACATCTATGATAATGATGGTATATAAATGAATGAGCTTCTCTTGGTTTGAAGAAAAATTTATCCTCTAATGAACAAGCCAACCATGTGAAGGTGGAACCTCATATGGCCCCTCCCCTCCCCCTCACGTCACTCTCAATTCCCCAATACCCAATCTACAAAATTGAAAACAATCGAAAACAACATAGTAAGATTCATGCATAGAAACTACCAAAACAAATATTAATGAAGGTAAATTAAATTATGTGTTTTAAATGATATTTTTAGTTTACCGCGTAGTCTAGTGTGACGACTATTTTCAGGTTTCACATAATAATTAAACAACATGTAAGAATACAAGATATAAACAAGTCACATAAAACTTAAAAACATGTAATTAACCCATGACATATGTAAATTATTTTAAGAGAATAATTCATACAAATTAAAATATATAATTACGTACCTAATCCAACTCAATATTTGTATCATCCTTCTTCTGAATATTCCTCTTCATTATCATCATCTAGTTCAAAAACAAATTTGAAAGGATTGAAGATATCATCATCATCATAATCAATTTCATTTTCAAGCATATTTTCATCGACATCGTCATCAAGAACTACAGTAATGTTTCTTATTCCTAGTTCATCTTCTCTATCTTCTTCATCTTTCGACCCATGATCTTCTGGTTCTATCTGATCTGACACAACATCTTCTTCTTCAATATCATCTTCTTATTGTACATGAGTATACTTAACTGGCCTTCCTCTTGGATCATATCTAAAAACAAATGACCAATCCCTCTCACCTGGAACCTTTGAGTAAAATACCTGTTCACATTGGATTGGAAAAACATAGCGATCATGTCCTCTTTCAAACACTATTGTTTTAATCATCAAAAATTCATTGGCATGTTGAATAACAATTATTTCTTCATCGTGTTAATGTATTCGCAACCTATACCATTTGACATTGAATAGAACTAATTTGAAGAAATTAAAGTCACACTCAAGTATATCATTCAAATTTCCATAGTATCTATTTTCAGATTCTCGAGGATGTCTGTCACTCCTAGAGGAAAAATGAGTGACCTGAAATACTACAATTATCCCACTATCAGAATTTTTCCTGGTTTCATCCAACTATTTGATGAAAAATTTATGACCATTACACCACATAGCCTTTTGGTGTTTCAACTGCAATATGCCATACATGTAAAAGATGACTTGTCAATAATAAACATATTTATATAACTTGGAAAGTATCTACAAAAAATAAACACCTACAATCACATTAATATAATATAAAATAGATGAATAAAATGGGTGAATTTTCTTTCCTGTCCATCTTTCAAACCATATGCTAAATCAATTTCCCTTTGTGTAACATTGACATCATTGTTTTGACGAGATTCTCTAACCAATCCAGAAAGTTGTTGCCATGATAACCTACCGCCATGATGTTGTTTACATATTTCTATACATACATTCATCCAATCAAAATTGTTTGCAATGTATAAATGCAGTGCATCCCAATCTTGAGAAACTGAATCAAAAAATCATAATTCACCAATATTAAATATAACCATGGTAAATATTAATAATTGAAGAAATAATATATATTAATGAGTAGGATCATATACACAAAAAACAAAAAATTATATGTATTAATATAAGTCTCTAAAATTATTAATATATTACCTCTCAATTTTTTCATTCTACCTTTCCCCAACAGGTGCTTCTGAACTTCAATTTTTTTGATGGAGTTCACATCCCAAATGAAATCTACTGCATGCATAGTTGTCACTACTAATTTAGTAAGATATTGACTAATATACACCATGAATTCATATATCATATATCCCTCCACCATAGAACCCTCAGGATGTTCTCTTTGTCTAACCAAATTCTTCAATGACTTCAAGTGTCTCTCCACCATCCACATTGGTATAGGTCCACACATTTCAATCTCCTCAACTTGGTGTATGAGGTAGTGTTCTTGTGCATTGAAAAATGTTGGAGGTACATACTTTTGCATTTCACACATTAGCCGAGGAATTTCTCTCTTCCAATACTTTACATCATCTTCATGTATTTATTTCAATGATAACCATCTATATATCATGACACAAGAAAATAACATGTTTCAACATTATAACATAATATATACTACATTACAAGTAAAACACATGTCATTAAGTACAACAACAAATTGAAAGTACATTTTGCATATAAATCACAACTACTTACCTCATGTATTTTCCAAGATCATGTATAACTTGTTTAACGTTGATGTCAAAGTTGCTTGGGAGAGATAGTGGTAGAACATACTGTATAAAAAATGAATCGTTATTTCTTTCGAACAAAGTAGAAAAAAAAAAAACTTAAAATATGTATATGGCCAATATATAAATATGTATACCAAAATTATTACCTTAATGAAGGTATGTCAATCATGTGTTTTTACCCCACTAAAATCACCTTTCTTCAATAAGATAATATTTATGTTTGAAGCAAAACCCGTGGGAAATTTAATTCTTTGAATGACCTCTTTTACATCATTTCTTTGTTGCTCTGTTAATAACCATGGAAGGTTATTTCAGTCTACATCGCTATTTGATCGGATCACACTTCACATTGCATGATTGGATTCATGAATGTCAATACAAATTTTGACATTTTTTTCTTTATCCCTCCTACATCTATGATTTGTCATAACGTTTCTATCACATTCTTCCTTATATGCATTGTATCAAACAAATGATCTATTTTTAGCTTCTCATAATAGGGAAACCTCATGAATTTAGTGGGATAACATTTCATTCCTCGTGGAAGCCCATTATTAGCACCTTCATGATGGAGACTTTCATCATGAAGCATAAAAGAAATCACAACAATTCAAATACGGTAAAATAAATTCAATAATTATTAAAATAAAAATTCAAAACATTACATATACAATACATAAATAAATTGTGTACCTTGACGATTCCTATTATATTCCAACCTCCATAGGTGAGGTGTCATTCTTCGTGGTTTTAATCCGCTCTCTTCTTTCCCATTGAAAATATGGTTTTTAGTAGTACAATACCTATGGTTCTTAGGGAGTAGGTGCCTATACTCATAAAACACCACCTTTGCTAAACGTTTTGAATGATGATACTTGATCTTAGGACCACAAACTCGACATGCAAATTTACCCTTTGTTTGAAGACCTGCAACGTCAGATGGATTAATGTCAATTATACGATGGGATTATTTTAAAAACATGCATGATATCTTTAAAAATATATATAGTATTAAAGTGAAACATAATGTTACATACCACAAAATTGTGTTAGTCCTAGGGCATCATGAATTTTCCATACAAGTATTGTTGGATTACGAAGAGGGGGGGTGAATCAGTAATAGAGAAATATAATTCATTTTCACCATAAAATGCAAGTGTTATATCAATGTAGCAATTTCATCCAATAGTTGCAGAGTAAATAAACAATGAACAAATGAGCAATCACACACATACAAAGTACATCAGTGTTTTACGTGGAAACCCAAAGTGGGAGAAAATCAAAAAATGTTTTTTTCTTGTATGTCTTTAAGAATTACATTCATTGGAAGCACCAACTTCTTTTGTTTTCCAGCTGCAACTGGAAGGAGGCTCCAACCCCCTAGTTTCTCAGGCTACAACCTGAGGGAATCTCCAACTCCCCAATTCTGGATACAACCAGAAGGAGGTTATACCCCCTATGTTCTCCGGCTACAACCACCTATCCTTGCCCCATCCAACTGCCTCGACGTATAAGTAGAATGGTGGAACCAATGTCACACTATCATTGTGATATTTACTACTGTAAATATGTACCAATTAACCTACATCAAACAACCTGTACCAATAACATGAACCATGCATCAACCATGCATCAACCTGTACCTCAAACCATAATCAACCTATACCATAAACAAGTGCATCAACCATGCACCAACCTGTACCAAACAACCTATAATCAACCTATACCATAAACAAGTGCATCAACAATGCACCAGCATGTACCTCAACCCATGCCATGAATAAGTGCATCAACCATGCATAACACAACAACTCATAATCATCACCAAGATCAATACGTGTTCTAATAATATACCAATACAAGTATGCTACATCATCCATAAACCATGTGTCAAAAATACTACTAACAAGTTCCTCCAACCATGTACCAAGTATGTACCAATCATGTATCAACTACTCATCAATATGTACCAACATCATCAACTATACACCTCGTGTATGTGCCAACTCAACTACTTGTCTCAACCATGTACCCAACATGTACCTCAACCAAAAGCCCTCATCAATTTCAAAATCTAAATATGATTTGTAACTCTGTAATAGAGTTGGTGTATATGATCACATACCTGCAAACCTTCATTAACTTTAACAACAAGAGACAATCATTTTCATCAAAATTTACTTTAGTCTCACATGACTAGTTTTGGATTAGTCAACAACCCTAACTTGAAATAATCACAACTAGCACAGCCACTAACTCGCGGCTGAGAACACCGAAAGGTATTGGCTAAGAACGTGTGCCCCCAATATAAAACGTCTGTGGTAATCCGTCTGTGGTAATATGAAATGTTTGGCTGCATTAGGTTGATAAATGGAACGCCTGGCCATTAGACGATCGGTTCAGAAGCAGAACGTGGGAATTTATTTAGATTCCACGGTTTAATCCTACTTAATCATTTAAACGTGGCAATTACATATCCTTACAGTAATTTTTTAATGTGATTAGGTAAATGTTAAAAAGTAAACATGTTAATGGATGCCTTGATAAATGCAAGAAAGTTATGAACAATAAATCTGACCCATTGATTTTGGAGGACGACTAAGAATATGTCAGCGTCCTCAATGCATAGCCATCAGATTAGGGTTTAAGGTTAAATAAGGTTAAAAGATCATTAATTGTGCCCATTGTCAATAGGTGTACGCCTTTCGGCATAACTATGTACCTGTAATGAATAAATATCTTAAAATAGTACACAATGTTCTTCAGTGTGTTTTATATAATTCCTCCAGGTGTCACTACTTGGAACCTCTCAGAAAAGGAGTTATAGCAAAAATGGCATACCTTGTTGAATTTTGGCTTATTCTAGAGAGCGAACTTGTAGAGTGTGCCCCACATGGAATATTTGTTGTATGGATCTGAAAAYTGTACACAAAATACTAAAGAATTTACTCTAACTACCACATTTGGTATTACAGAATTTGGATTTGTTATGAAGAATTTATGACATTTTTACCTGAAACACATGTTTTAGACTAGTTTCAGGACTAGCCACAAACCCTATTTTCCACGGCATGTAACTCCAAAAATACAATGACCCACAATTTGAAATTTGTACCACAACTACTTGGATATGTTTACTCAATAACCTCCCAATTTCACAGTTTGAATCATTCTAGAAAAAAAATTATTGCGAAAATGGTGAGATGACATGTAGATAACGTACCTTAGAAAACATGATCAAAAGAATTTATCCTCCCTTGAATTTTGGCCTTCTTTACTTCACCTTCCCTCTTAAATTCGGCTTGGATATCTTTTGGTTACCTCAGTCACCTGTAGATATTCAATATTCTCAAGTGTGATTTCAAATGAGAGATCCTTGCCTCTTATTTATACTTTCATGTAGCTTCCTCAAGGGGTTACCTTTTAACCATCTTAACCCACTTTCCTTATTTTGGGGTTAACCCACTTCTAACCATTTGTAACTTAGTAATTTATCCATTAACTTTATTATTTAAATAATTTGTTTTTTATTCACTTTGACTTATAGTATACTCATCACTTCACTTTATTATTTTCCTTCTAAAATCTCTTAAACCACTTTGACCTTTTGGGGCTTCTAGATGAGTCATGAGGGTTCTCTAACTTCGCATGGCCATAACTCTCTAACCATGAGGAGTTATGTGACATTCCACATACCAGAGGAAATGGAATGAAATGTACTATCCATCTAGAATATTCTTACCGAAAAATATATTAAAATGCATACCATTATCCATCAAAACAACTTGGGTCCATTACCGAAACCTAGGTTCCCCAACTTCACATGGACATAACTCTCTTATCACGAGGAGTTATGTGACATTCCACATACCACCAAAAATGGCATGACATGTACTACCCATATAGAATAGTCTTACCTTCAAATATATTAAAACTCATACTATTATACATTAAACAAACTTGGGTCCATTACTCAAACCTTTGTGCTACAAAAATTTCTCAAGGGGTTGACATAAATCACTAAGGGTTGACATCAATATACAATATCCCTCTCCAATGGTTGACATCAATGACAACCAACAATCCATACCAACTGTCCATCAACCTAAGCTAATTGTCTGACAATCTCCCCCTTTGGCATTGATGGAAACACCAACATTGATGGCAATACTTAGTCATGATAACATTCATTCTTATAGTCCTGATCAATGTTTCTATCTCTCCCCCTTTGACATCAATGGAAAAGGGTATCTCCCTTTGGGGATACTCCTCCTGACTGAACTCTCCTTTGGCTACTCCCCTTGTCTACATGTCTTTGTGCTATCTCTCCAAGAATTTCTATCATGAATCTGATAAATGTCTCCCCCTTTGTCATCAATGGAAAAGGTATCTTTCCATACGGGGTTGCTCCCCCTAACTGAATTGTCCTTGGGGATAGTCCCATGACTGAACTCTTCCTAAAACTGATCCCCCAACATGAACTGTCCTCTTTATGGTGCGTCCTCGTGTAAATCTAAGACATATAAGATAATCATTCAAAATCATTCATTTTGGAGTAGAAATTACTCTGAGTCTCTAGAAAAAATACTCAAAGGCATCCCTTGGAAGCGGTTTTGTAAAGATGTCTGCCACTTGTTATTTTGTGCCCACATATTCAACTCTGATGTTCTTCTCTGCAACCTGTTCCCATAGAAATTGATACTTTATTGGAATGTGCTTCTTTTTGTAGTGCATCATTGCATTCTTTGAGATACTGATGGCGCTTGTATTATCACAATAGATTGGAATGGGCTCATCATACTCAACCTGTATATCTAAGTAGAATGTTGCTTCATTGGTGATTCGTCGGTCATCAATGCAACCTGCCCAATCTTCATCTGTGTAGGAAATAAGTGATAGATCATTTCCTTTTGGATACCATAATCCAAACTCTTATGTTCCTTTGAGATATCTGAAAATCCTCTTTACTACTAAGACATGTGATTCCTTTGGTGTTGCTTGAAATCGTGCCACCTGTCAAATTGTTTGCATTACATCTGGTCTAGATGTTGTCACATATAGTAAGCTACCAATCATTGTCCTGTATTTCCTCTGGTCTGTAGACTTTGAATCATCATCTTTTCTCAACTTGCAACTGGTTTGCATAGGAGTGGTAACCGGTTTACAATCTTCCATTCCAAACCTCTTTAACATTTCTATGATATACTTAGTTTGAGAAATAAAAATTCCTTGGTTTCTTTGACATATATGAAGACCCAAAAAGAAGGATAGTTCTTCAAGTAATGACATTTCAAATTCATTCTGCATATCCTTTGCAAACTTTTGGCTTAACCTGTCATTAGTACTTCCAAAAACAATATCATCAACATAAATTTCAATTAATAAAATACTACCTTGAGTCACTTTGATGTAGAGGTTGTTGTCTGCACTTCCTTTCCATAGTTCGTAGGGATTTTTGTCATTGTTGTTTCTTAGCATCACTCTGTTTTGAATGTGAACTGGTGTATGCATTGCATGTGTCCAAAAAATATCTATCAATTTGGAATCCATTAGCATTGTTCGAGCCATTTCTTGTGTAATTGTAATCCATTATGATAATGTTCCTTTGTCTCTGAACCACTCTTTGAACCAATCTATGAATCCATGCTCTCGTCCATACTATCCAAGAATCTACTTGTGAAATCGTCCATAATGTTGAGTCATTTATCACTATACTATCATGAAGTCTTGATTAATCCATCAAATTGTACTTCTTCTAATTGAATCCTCTAGATATGTCTTCTCAAACTCTGCAAGTTAATCAAAGAATGGTTCTTTGATCTATCACATCTATTTCATAGACTCCCCCTTTCTAATATTCATATTAACTAGGAGTCTCTAAGTCGGATGGCTCAGAACAATTCCTGCTCTGATGTATATTCATCATCATATTCATTGGTAGATTCATCATCATATTCATTGGTAGATTCATCATCTCTCTGAGCTATGAATACTTTCTTTATTTATGTGGATTCATATTTCACTACAATTTCTGAAAGTACAATCTCTTGAACCTATTTTTTATTTACTTGTCCTTCTTTTCTTTCAGTTATTTTCCAAACCTTTTTGTATCTGACATCTTTATTTTTCTCTGTATAATTTTCTTCATCTTGTTTTATTTCCAATATTGTGATCTTTGGGACCTGGTCTTTGTTCACCTGTTCTTCATGTTTTCTTATCCATACTTTCTTATATCTGATATCAATGTTCTCTTTCATGGAAGTATCGATCATACTTCTACAATCACTAGCTATGTGTCCATAGTTATGACATTTGTAACATTCAATGTTACATGGGACCACATATGCACTTTTTGCTTGAACATTTCTTTTATAATCCCTGCAATCTGCAATGTTATCTCCAAAATTAGTACAATAAAAACAATGATCATAAAAGAAATTTTCATAACTAGGAGTGAATGATCTTCTTTGTGGTGTAGTCCTTCTGAATTTCTTCCTTGACTGATCATGATCATGATTGAATCTTCTTTGTGGCTTGAACATGAATGGTCTTCTTGAATATGTATCTTCAATAGTTTTCTTAGATTCTGGTTGACCATGATTCCTTCCTTTGAGTACTTTTTCATAACTCTTTCTATTTTCTTCATTCTTCTTTTCTAGCAACCTTGAGTGCTTCTCTTCATTCTCTATAACTGATGTGGATGTTTTTGTCTCTTCAACATTCTTGTTGAAATTTACGATTTTACTTCTCAATGTGACAACTTCTTCCTCAAGCTTCTCAACCTCTTCTTCTTTCTTCATTATCTGAGACTTCGTGACTTCTTTTGGTCTTTTCACTTCTTCAAGCTGAATTTTTAATGTGATTATTTCTTCTTCAAGTCCTTTCTCTTATTGACCAAACTTTGCCTCAATATGGTTTAGATCGTTAGTTCTTTCCTCAAGATGATCTGTCAATATCTTCTCTCTCTTTTCTACTTCTTCCTTCTGTGCTTCTATGTTGGCTTCCAAATACTTCTTTTGATATTCAATATTTTCTTCGATCTTTTTGGATTCTTTTAGTTCAGTTCTTAAGTTCTTGATGACCTGTTGGGCTTCTTAAAAAATGTGAACACTTTCCTTTTGTTTCATCAATTATTTCTTGAGTGACTTGTTTTCTTCTCTTAGTTCATCTAAAGAAATAATCAATTCTGCTTCATAATTCTCTTCCTTTTCAATTAGTTTTTCTGTCTCATTTCCTTCATGGCATTCTATTTCAAGATGTCCATGTTTTTCACAATTAAAGAAAACAACATACCTCTGGTGATTATGTACTATTCATCTTCTAAATTTGTTTGACATGGTGAAAATAATTCTTCTTGATCTGTATCTGCATATTCTTTGGCATTTTTTGAATTTGTGATGGGTGAAGAGTATATTTCATGTAACTTATCCCAAATCTCTTTGGCTGATGAACATTTACCAACATTTTCTTTTATCGGATTAAGTAATCCTTCCCAGATGAAATCCATTGTTATTTTGTTATTCTTGTTCAATTTCTTCTTGGTTACAGTCTTTTCCCTTTTTGAACTATCATATCCTGTAACAACTGATAGCCAAATATAATGTCATTGTGCCTGTAAAAATACTTCCATCCTTCTACTCCACATCTCATACTTAAAACATTATGACCATTAGACATTGGTACTCCATTCTCAGAATAATCCATGATCTCCTTCCAGTGGTTAAATTGTTTCCTGAAGGAACTAACATTGATACCAATTTTTGTATTATTGAGAGGGGGGGTGAATTAGTAATAGAGCAATATAATCCCTTTTCACCATGAAATGCAAGTGTTATATCAATGTAGCATTATCATCCAATAGTTGCAGAGTAAATAAACAATGAACAAATGATCAATCACACACATACACAGTACACCAGTGTTTTATGTGGAAACCCAAAGTGGGAGAAAACCACAGAATGTTTTTTCTTATATGTCTTTAAGAATTATATTCATTGGAAGCACCAACTTTCTTTGTTTTCCAGCTACAACTGGAAGGAGGCTCCAACCCCCAAGTTTCTTAGGCTACAACCTGAGGGAAGATACAACTCCCATATTCTTTGGATACAACCAGAAGGAGGCTACAACCCCCTATGTTCTCTGACTAAACCCGAAAGGTGGCTACAACCACCTATCCTTGCCTCGTCCAACCGCCTTGATGTATAAGTATAATGATGAAACCATTGTCACACTATCACTGTGAGATATACTACTATAAACCTGTACCAATCAACCTACACCAAATAACCTGTACCAATAACCTAAACCATGCATCAACCATGTATCAACCTGTAATCAACCTGTAATCAACCTGTACCACAAACAAGTGAATCAACCATGCACCAACATGTACCAAACAACCTGTAATAAACATGTACCATAAAAAAGCGCATCAACAATGCACCAACCTGTACCTCAACCTATACCATGAATAAATGCATCAACCATGCATAACACAAAAAATCATAATCATCACCAAGATCAATATGTGTTTCTAATAATATACCAATACAAGTATGCTACATCATCTGTAAACCATGTGTCAAAGATACTACTAACAAGTGCCTCCAACCATGTACCAAGTATGTACCAATCATGTATCAACTACTCATCAACTATGACTAATCAATATGTACCAATATCATCAACTATACACCTCATGTATGTGCCAACTCATCAACTACTTGTCTCAACCATGTATCCAACATGTACCTAAACCAAAATCCCTCATCAATTTCATCATCCAAATATGATTTGTAACTCTATAATAGACCTGTTTTATATGATCACATACCTGCAAACCTTCCTTAACTTTAAAAACAAGAGACTAGCATTTTCATCAAACTTTACTTTAGTCTCACATGACTAGTTTTGGATTAGTCAACAACCTAACTTGAAATAATCATAATTATGTACCTGTAATGAATAAATATCTGAAAATAGTACACAATTTTCTTCAGTGTGTTTAATGCAATTCCTCCAGGTTTCACTACTTGGAACCTCTCAAAAAAGGAGTTATAGAAAAAATGGCATACCTTGTTGAATTATGGCTTATTCTAGAGAGCAAACTTCTAGAGCGTGCCCCACACGGAATATTTGTTGTATGGATCTAGAAATTGTACAAAGAATGCTACATACTATAATCTAACTAAAAATAAAATTATTACTGAATTTGGATCTTTTATGAAGAATTTATGATGTTTTTACCCGAAACACATGTTTTAGACTAGTTTCAGGACTAGCCACAAACCCTATTTTCCACAGTGTGTAACTCCAAAAATACAACGACCCGCAATATGAAATTTGTACCACAACTACTTGGATATGTTCCCTCAATGGAATCCCAATTTCACTATTTTAACCATTATATAAAAAAAAATATTGTGAAAATGGTGAGATGACCTGTAAATAACATACCTTAGAAAGCAACATCAAAAGAATTTATCCTCCCTTGAATTTCAACCTTCTTTACTTCACCTTCCCTTTGAAATTCATCTTAGATATCCTTCGGTTACCTTAGTCACCTGTAGATATTCAATATTCTCAATTATGATTTAAAATGAGAGAGCCTTGCCTCTTATTTATACTTTCATGTAGCTTCCTCAAGGGGTTACCTTTTAACCATCTGAACCCACTTTCCTTATTTTAGGGTTAACCCACTTCTAACCACTTGTAACTTAGTAATTTATCCATTAAATTTATTATTTAAATAATTTATTTTGTATTCACTTTGACTTATAGTATACTCATTACTTCACTTTATTATTTACCTTCTAAAATCTCTTAAACCACTTTGACCTTTTGGGGCTTCTATATGACTCATGAGGGTTCTCCAACTTCACATGTCCATAAATCTCTAACCGTGAGGAGTTATGTGATGTTACACATACCACCGGAAATGGAATGACATGTACTATCCATATAGAATAGTCTTACCTGCAAATATATCAAAACTCATACAATTATCCATCAAACAAACTTGGGTCCATTACCCAAACCTGGGTTCTCCAACTTCACATGGCCATAACTCTCTAACCATGAGGAGTTATGTGATGTTCCACATACCACCTAAAATCGCATGACATTTACTACCCATATAGAATAGTCTTAACTTCAAATATATTAAAACTCATACCTATTACATCAAACAAACTTGGGTCCATTACACAAACCTTTGTGCTACCGAAATTCGCTATCGGACTTTCTCCAAGGGTTGACATCAATATACAATATCACTATCCAATGGTTGGCATCAATGAAAACCAGCAATCCATACCAACTTTCCATCAACTTGCTAGCTATCTGACAAGTATTCCATGGAATTGAAATTTCTTCTCCCCAATTGGTTTACAAATGTCATGCATAGTGATGTCGACCCATAAATTTAGTAGCTCATAGATAAGAGGCTCGATATATACATTCATATCTTTAACTTGGTACTTATGTAATTGTTTGAAATTAAACATAATTACTACCATGATATGTATATATAAGTAAATAAAGAAACAAAATATATTATGCAAAAAATAAAACAAATGAAAATGTTACATTCAAAAAATTAATGTAAACAAAAACCTAGAACAATCATTGTCAAAATTATGTCCTCCCTCTTTATTGACATCCAAGGAGGAATGTTATTGTTGATAAAAAAAAATTCCACATTGAGTAAATAGACCTAAGTTCTCTGAATGGATTAACATCGTGAGGTTCCAATGAAATCCTAACATTACGAGGTTCATCTTTGAAATATGTCCATTTTTCCTCAATTTCCCTAAATGACTAATCATCTGCAGCGATTAGAAGAACACCATATCCACTTATGTTCCATGCATGGTAATCCATAAATTGTGCTATTCTTTAACACATGAACAATTGTTGCAAACGTAGAATTATGGGAATATGACAAAGAACCTTTCGAGGCACCTTTTTGTTACTTGATCGGTTCAATATCTATTGATAATACATTGTGGGAATTATGTTTTTGATGCATGTTGTCCATAAAATATAATATGATCATTAGGACATGCATCTATAGATTGATAATCCATTCCAATGTATTTCATAATGGAAATAAAATATCAATATGTGCGAGGTAAAATATTTGATGATGCTATAAAAAAATCTCCTAACAATCTACAACATAACAAATAATTACTAGTTAATGTAAAAATATTAATCGTAAATATTGCATTCCTATTTTTCACATTAATTAACACTAGAAAAAATATATAAAAGTCAAAATTTATGTATATGAGATGAATCATATTACATACCTTAGGATCTATGTCATAAAAGTGTTTGAAAAATGATTCATAACCTTTAAGTTCACCAACAACAATGTAGCAAAGAGAAGATTTTCTCTTGAGCTTTTATAAAGTCGTTTATTTGCCTTTTCTAATAGAGGTCCATCATAAATACCATCATTGTCCCCATCCTCATCCGAATGAGCAAACAAATCTTGGATCATTTGATTTGTCCCATCATCTTCTTCTATGGGATCATTAACATTATTTGTCCCATCATCTTCTTCCATGAGATCCTCATTTGTTTCCTCAACTTGTACAACATCATTTCTACTACTACTTGGTGCAACATTGTGCAAAAAGTTACGGGGAAAATCTATATAATTACAAACAATCATGCAAAATTAGTGTGTATAAAAAATATTCAAACATTATATATATATATATATATATATATATATATATATATATATATATATATATATATATATATAGCTAATTACCACGTGATAATATTCATTTGATCCCCCATTAGTGTGCCTATATTTCCTACAATGTTTTTTAATTGTAACTGCTATTAAAATTCTTACAGCACATGTAAAACTACAGTTTTTGCAAGGGAAATAACATCTATCATCACCCTTTTCACCCTCTTTTATTTTTTCCCACAATATTTTCTGCCATTATTCTTACACAAAAAAATACCTTTTCTGAATCGTCATTGTTATAGCAAGATTGTTGCAACATCACTCATTTTCTAAATATTTATATATTTTATTTTGTCTCCATTTCAATGAACATTGACCAAGTCAATATTGACTTTGTCAAATAGTTGGGTGATTGTTTGAAGAGTGGAACGATAATCTTTGTATCATCGCACATGCGACAAAGTCTACGACGAGCGTTGACCAAGTCAATGTTGACTTTGTCAAATAGTTGGGTGACCTAGAAAACGGAAACAATAATATTTGTGTCATCGCCCATGAGACTAACTATGTGAAGAAAGATAGAGGTTGCCTCCTAGGCGATGAACGCTGGCTGATTAAAAAAAAGAAAGATAAATTTAAATATTTACTTTCATTTTTGTGACGAAAAGCTACTTTTATTGCAAGTAGTTCATCACAAATTTTTCAATATGTAGTAGTGGTTGATGTGGTGAAGGCAGTACCAATGGATGCTATGGAGAGTAGGTCATTACTAACGTATTTTTCTACCATAGTCTCTATGAGGAATAATAATGGGTTTCCCTTGATATTTGGGACCTTTTTGATCTGTTGTTGCACAATTTTTTCAGTGGATTTGTCAAATTTTAACTTCTTCAAGTTCACCACTTTGTTGGGCTTGTAGGGTGTTTGAATCCCTAACTCCATTCCACCGAATTGAAGATGACTATTGGGAACTTTTGTTGGTGTTTCCAAGATGTAAGTATCCATACGCGAGGCATTGTTGTTTAGAACCTCTTCATCCATTTTTTTTTGCTCTTCTTCAACTGCCTTAGATGCAACTTCATTTTTTTTCTCTTTGCTCTAATGCTATTGCTTCTGTGGCTGCATTTTTAGCTATTGATTTTGCTTATGTTTCAGATGATCCTACTTTATCAGTCACTTACTTCACTTTTTCTTATGTCATTATTGTTGTTGTTGCTGCATCAACCTCTTCTTTGGCCTTAGCTTCTTTTATTTTTATTTTCTTCTTAGAAACATCCTCTTTCTTCTTCTGGACTTTTTCTTTTTTCCTTCTTTTATTGTCAGCCATTGGTTCCTCCTCCTCTTCTGATTCAAAATTGGTATTTTTCATAGTGGCTACCACTTTAGTTGTTAACTCTTCCTTATCTCTTTTCCACACCTCTTCACTAGATTTCTCTTCATCAACGATCCTTCCTATAGGTTTTCCTTACCTCTTGGAGATAAATTCATCATATGTCTAAGCACCACAATGAAACTATTCTTCTTCCCAAGTAGTTGAAGTGTATTCCCAAATGTGTTTGTACTTGCTACAATGTTACTTAACCACTTGATTTGGATTGTGCCTTTGGAACCTTTCTTCTCCAAAGTGGAAACTACTTTAGATTGGGCTTGTTTAATGTTCCTGAATGAATACAATCTGACCCATAGTGGTAGTGGGAAATATAGTGTTTCCCTGACACCGTGGATCACAATTTGATATGAAATCTCCTGAAGTAATAATATGTCCAGTACAAACCTAGGAAGTAGATGAGGATATTTGGTAGCTATGTATAATGTAAGTTCTTTTCTTCATGAGGTACCATTCCCCAATATTTTGGATTATTGCTAGATCTGTGTTTGTCATACAGAGAGCAGACAAGTCAAATATGAGCTCATAGAGTGGTGCCAAGAAATAATCATAGATCCTATGATAATTTGTTTTGTATTTGTGCTCTTAGAGAACCTTGCAGTAGATATTCATAGAAGGTTCGGTTGGATTCTAATCCCAGCCCATCTTGGAATATTGGTGGAACATGCACATCATATCCAACAGGTAAAAAGACATGTGAAATATTGGGAATTTTCTGAGAGCGGTCTCCCTAACAACCATGATGAACACTGTTAGGGATGCCAATAGTATATTTACCTAATTAAATGATGACCCCTCATCAACACAGTATTATATCAACAACATCAGGGATAAAGTGAATTTGGATGCATCCCGCTCCCCATATAGTCTGCATAACATCGCCACAACATATTGGTATGGCGTTCCTAGAAAATCGGTTGGATATTCACCAAATGGTATGAGTTTGAATGTTTTATATGGATTTTAATAGATTTTGAATAGATCCTTCACCTTGTGTGGGAATTTTTTGATGAGTTCATGATCCAATTGGCTATTGGTGGCCACCCACCTATTCGAACTAGCTCCTCTTGTCCATCTTTAGTTCAACACGTTCTTTTGTAATTATTTGTAATTGTGGGTTCTACACTTCTGGGGTTGTCTGAATACATACACATATTCCAAGTGGATATTGGTGGCCTCTCACCTAATCCAACTGGATTATTTTGTATGTTTTCATGTCAGCACATCTTATTGTACTTCTAGGGCCGTTTTGGAGGACTAAACAATGTTTTTTTGTCTTGCCACAACTAAACTATAGATAGAGTCAGTGTTTGATGGTGAAATTTGTAGTTCTATTAAAGAAATTTCCAACGGGCTATCACGCACCTAAAACGAAGGTCGTATGAAAAAGTTACGACCCTGGGAAGTTGAGATACCAACTTACCCATAGGGGCCCGCATGAATTTTGATGTTTCACCTCTTAGGGTTAGGTTTTTAGATGTCTAGGGTTTTGGAATTCATGAGTAATATAAAAAAGGCCTATAGAGGCTCAGTTTAATTCATTCTACTAAGACAGATGCACGTAGCAACCACATCTCTTCTCAGAGATAGCTAACACCATTCGAGCAAGTGTTTCAGTTCTACGGTTTTACAGTTTAAACCTATTTCATTATTCAATAGAAGATATTGTTCATTGGATATATGTTTTATTATTCATATCTCCATGTTTATTGTATTCAATCTATTAATCACTTCATTCCACTCCTAAATCTGAATCAGTGGTATCATAGCGGTCTGATATTCATTTATTTTTATACTTGCATGTCCCTGACAAGATCTGGGTACAAGAAATTGGGACTCAAACCAATCGAGCCATTGCAAGATCGGCCACGCCGAGCCTGAAAAAAACCCATGGGGGACGAAAAGAAAGATGATGGAGCATGAGATCCTATTAAAATGTTGTTCAAGGAAGCCCTCGCGCAACAAAGGAAATAAATGATGGAAAACTTTGCACATATCCTTTGATGACTTCCTACGGGAGAAGCATCTTCATCAAGCTTCCATGCAACCCCCTTCAAGGTACATGTAAATTTTGATACTCCATTATTTAAAGGACTAATAGATGTAGATGTTGTAGATAAATGGTTGAATCTGCTCAAAGGGTATTTTTTGGTCCACAATTTGTCTGATAGGGAAAATATCACTTTTGCACTTCTCAAGGTCATTCCCCATGTTAAATACTAGTGGGATACTTACTCTTAGTAAAGGGCGTAGAGGAATCTGCAATGTTTGTAGTGGCCCCTACATGGGATTCCTTCCAGGACACCATTAAAGAACAATACTACCCTGTTGGAAGCTACAAGGACTAGTACACCAGATGGACCACCCTACGTTAAGAAAGGGACTAGACAGTACCAGATTTCACCAATATTTTCCATACCCTATGCACCAAATTGGGTATCAAAGACTTTGAGTGTCATCTGTTCCTCAAATACCGCGGTTTCTTGCATAGATACATTCAAACAAAAATGAAGTTTCTGGAAATCACCTCATTGGGCACGACTTATAGATACACAGTCAAGATCGAGCAGAAATTTAAGCAGAAAAGGCAAGAGTTTGGATCTGCAAACCCCTCATAGCTGAAGAAAGGCAAAGGAGGCCCCAACCCACACAGAAAGGGACCAAGTCGAGATGGCCTCCCTTAGGAAAATCAATCCAAGCCAAAACACAAGAAGGTCGATGAGAAGACGAAGAAGGACACGTGAAAATGGGGTGAGTACCATAAAATCCCTTGGCACAACACCGAAGAATGTCGCTCCATGCAGTCACTTATGGCCGAAATGAAGGCTTCTGAGTCAAAGGATGATTCTGATTCTAAATCAAATGTTGAAGGAGGGAAGCGAATTATCAATGTTGAAACTAGTACCACTATCACTACCACCAAAGTCTGGGAAAGTGAACCAGAAGAACCAATGGAAGGGTAATGCCTCTTTCACTTGTAGATGTGGGTAAATGGGGCTCCGCTTCATTTCATTGTTGATAGAGGTAGTCAGAAGAACCTAATTTCATAAGAGGTTGTCAAGTAGCTGGACCTGCCAATGACATCCCACCCACAACCCTACACCATCGTCTAGCTTCGCCAATAAAGATATCTTCATGTCAACCAACAATGTCGTCTGCCCTATGACATCAAGCCTTTCAAAGATGAGGTATTGTGTGATATTTCTCCCCTTGAAGTTTGTGATGTTATTTTAGGAAAACCATATTTTTGGAAGCATCATGTTGTGTATGAGTCTAGACCTCGCAGTGTTATTATTACTTTGGGTAGACAATTGTACAGGATACCAGAGGTAGCACCACCTACTGTTGTTTCTTTAATATCTGCTAAGAAATGAAGTCAGGTCATATCACATACCGAGAAGTTCGTCTTCTTTGTGATCCATGCTCATAGTAAGCAGAAGGTCGTTGCTACATCCATGGCCTCTACACAAAGCCTCCCTTTTCAACATAAGAAAGTGGATGGGATCATGGAATAATACAAATACATATTCTCCTCACCTATAGGGGTACCAACACATGTCCAAGTCAATCATCCAATTGATATGACCCCTGACACACCTCTACCTAATGGATTAGTCTATCGTTGCTCACTGACGAAAAATGATGAAATCAGGTGTCAGATCCAAGATATTCTTCAAAAGGGACACATCAGACCCAACTCCTCCCCTTGTGGAAGCCTAGTTGTATTGGTGCATAAGAAGGATGGTATTTTTCGACTCTGCATTGATTAAAGAGCCTTAAACAAAATCATAGTCAGGAACCGATACCCCATTCCCAGGATTGATGACTTTCTTGAACCACTGAAGGGGGAAAATTTCTTCAATGAGATTGACCTAAAGTCTAGCTACCACCAGGTTCCCATCGAACCAATTGATATATGGAAGAAAACCTTCAAATCTAAATAAGGTCTCTTTGAATATCTAGTCATGCCCTTTGGATTAACAAATGCACCAACCACTTTCCTGAGGTTGATGGATGATGTATTACGACCCTTCACAAACTCCTTTGTGGTGGTATATTTAGATGACATCCTCATCTTCAACAGAACATGGGAGGAGCACATGCAACATATTCAGCAGGTTTTGAGCACTCTGCGGAAACACATGCTATATGCCAACTTGGAAAAATGTTATTTTGCCATGAACAGGGTCCAATACTTGGGATAGATTGTTGATGAGAATGGGGTACATGTTGATCTAGCTAAGATCCAAGTCATCCATGACTGGCCAGCCCCAACCACACTGACCGATATTCGAACCTTCTTGGGACTAGCCAACTTCTACCGACAGTTCATATTGGGATTCTTCCATATTGCATGGGACCTTAGGCAGGTGACCATGGGTGGTGGCAAGGCCAAGTTCATGTGGGGGAAGGAACAAAAATGAGCATTCAATGATCTTAAGAATCACTTGTGCTCAACTCCAATAATATCCTTGCTCGATCTGCAGAAACCATTTGAGATTGAGACAGATGCATCTGACTATGCTACGGGCACAGTTCTCACTTACAACAGTCGTCCAGGGGCATACCATAGTGAGACACTCTCAGGTACTCTCCGGAAATACCCCACCTATGAAAAGGAAATGCATTCCATTGTAAAATCCTATCGTCAATGGAAACATTACATTCTAGGAAAAGAGACAATCAAACACATTGATCACATGCCTCTATAGTTCATACAGACACATGGGAAATTGCAGAACGATCACCACCAGAAGTGGTCCACCTACCTGCAACAGTTTCATATCAACATCAAGTATAAGACATGTATCTCAAATCATGTCATTGACTGCCTCAGTCAACCTCCTGTGGATGCACTCACCACTGTGCTCCGTTCCTATGGACATGAAGCATCTGAGTGGCCTCAACTTTATCAACAAGATCCAGACTTCACCACCACCTATCAACTCTTGGGTACAGGCGCAATTGTCACAGATTTTCAAATTCAGGACAAACTCTTATGCCACTTGGTCCATCTCTGTGTTCCTACAAGCGATCATGCAAAGCTGATTTGCGAAGCCCACTATAGTCGGATGGTAGGACATTTTGGCATGGAGAAAATTGTGGATGTTCTTTAGAAACATTTTTATTGGCAAAACCTTCGACATGAAGTCATCAAGTATATCATATCTTTCACTTCCTATGCCATTTCCAAGCTAACCTTCAAGAAGCAATGACTATACACCCCTCTTCCTAGTCCCTATAATCCTTGGGAATCCATATCAATGGATTACATGTATGTCCTTCCATCCACTACGCAAGGAAATGACTACGTATTTGTGGTCGTTGATCAGTTTTCGAAGATGGCCATCCTCACAGCCTGCAAGAAGAATATCACAGTGCCATATATTACCAAGATCTTCTTCGAACGAGTGTGGGTCCACTTTGGGATACCACAGACCATCATCTTTGACCAAGACAGCAGGTTCCTCAACACATTTTGGTCGAGTATCTAGTCACTGTTGGACACCAAGCTCACAAAATCCACTTCTTTCCACCCCCAAACAGATGACCAAACAGAGGTCATCAATCATATGATTGTGCACATCCTAGGCATGTAAAATTCTAAGCATCCATGTACATGAGATGAGAGTCTCCCCTATGTTCAACATAGTTACAGCAGGGCTCTCCATAGCTCCACCAACCATAGCCCATTTTAGGTGGGTCTGGGATTCCAACCCTTGGGACCCATTGATGTTTTACTTCCTCTTGCCACCACCCAGAAAGACTCTTCGCATGATCAGTCTGCAATCGACAAAGCCACCAGATTCATTGAGTATATTCATCACATCCGCCAACATGTCCAGGAGATTTTGGAGAAATCCAATGCTAAGTACAAGCAATGCCATGATCAACACAGGGCACCAAACCCATTCTAGGTTGGCGACAAAGTGTGGTTACATTTGCAGAAGGAGCGTCTCATAGTGCCCCATCGGAATCTCTAGCCACTTCGTTAGGGGCCTTACACTATCACCAAGGCTTTGGATAGAAATTATTTTGAGCTCAACACTACACCCTTCCTTGGCCTGCACCCAATGTTCAATGTGGACCTCCTTCGACCATATTTTCCACCATTATTGGACACCTCAAATATCGTAGAACAATTGACACCCACAAAGCTCAACCTCGACTGAATGGAACAAGAATCCACTGATATGATAGTGGACACATAGGTCAAGGGCACTTGCCAACAAAGGATCCATCTTTATCGGGTTGTCAAGGCAGGGAAATGCCTACACTAAGGAAAGTGGCTCACCCAGGGCCAAATCCAACAGAAGTTTCCTCACCTAATGGGGGAACTCAATGAAATGGAGACCATTGCTTCCTAAGGGGGGACGATTGATCCAGTTGGATATTGGTGGCCACCCACCTATTCCAACTGGCTCCTCTTGTCTGTTTTTAGCTCAACACGTTCTTATATACTTATGTGCAATTGTGGGTTCTACACTTCTGGGGTTATCTGAATCCCTACACATCGTCCAGGTGGATATTGGTGGCCTCTCACCTAATACAACTGGATTATTTTATATGTTTTCATGTAATCACATCTTGTTGTACTTCCAGGGTCGTTTTGGAGGCCTAAATAGTTTTTTTTTGGCTCGCCACAGTCAAAGTGTAGACGTATTCAAAGTTTGACGACGGAATTTTTAGTTCTCTGAAATACCTTTCCAACGGGCTATCACGTGCCTAAAATAGAGGTCATATGCAAAAGTTACGACCGCGAGAAGTTGAGGTACCAACTTACCCATAGGGGCCCACATAAATTTTGACGTTTCACCTCCTAGGGTTAGGTTTTTGGATGTCTAGGGTTTTGGCATTCACGAGTAATATCAAAAAGGCCTCTAGAGCCTCATTGTAATTCATTCTACTCAGACGGATGTGTGTATCATCCACATCTCTTCTCAAAGATATCTACCACCATTCAAGCAAGTGTTTCAGTTCTGTAGTTTTACAGTTTAAGCCTATTTCATTATTCAATACAAGATATTGTTCACTAGATATCTGTGTTATTCTTCATATCTCTGTGTTTATTGTATTCAGTCTGTTAATTAGTTCGTTCCGCTCCTAAATCCAGATCAGTTCATCATCTAGTGACCGACTTCCCTTTTTCAAATGGTAATATTGGGTTTCCCCTTAGCATTGAGTATATATTGGTTGTCAAGGTCTATTTTCTTGAGGATCCATGAGATCCTTTCCACATAAGGGAAAAGTATTGCATGAGCTACCAACCTATGCAATCTTGATCTTTGAATCGTTTTAAATACCTAGAGCTCATCGTGATATTTAGCCTCCATAGGGAAGTTTTGTTTCCTGAACATTTGGAAAACTTCACCCCATTTGAGTGAATATACCCCTTTATCTAAGAGTCCTACAGTAATCATCGATGGCCCCTGGGGTGTCACGTTCTTCTTCATGTCGCCTTCTGCTTCCGGAAGCTTCTATTGGGGCTATTTTTCTTGTAGGATAGGCAACACATTCATCATTAGTGTATTAGCAACAAAAGATAACATGACGACAAAACATAAAACATTAATTATGAGAATCATGTAAATTATTAAGTCCTTTTGAGTAGTATGGAGAGGTTATAGATGCATCCGTCTATGAAAACTTGTGTTGGTACTTGAAGAATTACTTGAGTCAATGTTAGGAGGGAAGGCATCATCTGAAGAAGATAGTATGATTCATGACATGGTAAGGTTCTAGGAGAGTCTGGCTTAGTTTGAGAAAGAGTCCAAGTGAATTGACATTGTTTCTATTAACCTCGCTGATAGAAAAAGTGATATTGGAGATAAAGATGACACGTTTCTCTGGAATGTATCGTCGATGATTATATTAAATTCACCGGTGTGTATCAGAAAATATCTCAAGAAGTGTGCGAGTGTGTAAAGCCACGTATTGAAGTAGTTCGTAGTAATTTCACCAGAATGTAGAGTTTTCACTGGAGAAAATATTGCGATGTCCATTGGTATGTTAATGTGGAGTCAAAGAAGTTCGTAAAACATTCATGGACTTATACAAGGGTAGTTTGTGGAAATTCTACTGACGCAAGACCAGAAAATTTGAATAAAAAATTGTCGACGTTTGGATGCTTGTATCAAGAGAAATTGGTAACAACTTTTCTGGTATACAAATATGTTCGTCGGTGAAGTTATTGACAACTTCGTTGATTAGTTTTTTCGTCTTCGAATTTTAACTAAGTACTTTGGAAAATGACTTGTATATACAATTAGGGCTTAGACAAGGGTTCGAGCAAAGGCGATTGTAGAGACAAGTCTTATATAGAATCAAGGCCTTAGATTCTATATTTTCTCATGTCAAGAATATTAGTTTTACAATTGAGGTTACGACGTGGATCTATATTGAGAGAATCTAACTTTTCGAGAACCAAGGATAGAGGTCATTTAGGGAATGACTTTGTAAATAGAGAAGACTCACATGGCTTCAATAAAGTATTATTGAATCACAATTCTATGGGGATTTACTAATGGCATGATCACTAAAATAAGATGGGTGGGACATGGCTCGAGGAAAGAGGAAAGAAAAGGTGAATCTAGGTGGAGATGAGCACAATAAGCTAAGTTATAGGTTTGTTGGTACAGGTTTAAGGGAAAAAACTTAACCCTAAGAAAAATTTCATGAGTGAAACTAATGTGATAAGGCTTAGGTCCTACCTGGAAGTTAGACGACATCTAGATAGTTTCTTTGATGGTGGGTGACTGCTCTCACTAGTGGGATAGCTCATCGATCAAATTGATCGACGCTCCCTTTTCCTCCTTGGTGATAACAAAACAATCAATAAGGTGAGGGGTGCACTATTTTTATAGACATGGAATGGATTTCAAGGCATTGAAGGAATAATTCCATCATCAAAGTTTGACCTAGTGTTGAATTTGTTGGTAACTTCCCTAGTCATACCAACAAGGTTCGTGGGAACTCCTCTGGTAGCACCGGAGAAGGTGTTGGAAACGTGGGTTGCGACAATGTATAGATACCAAAATCATTCAATAAAATGCCTATGGTAAATGAGTTAGTGTGTTCGACAGACTTATGATGAAGTACTTCAGTCAAGAACTTTAGTATTAGAGGCATTGGGAGGAAGTCTTCCAGTATGTACCAGAGACATTGGCAAGAAGTCTGTTAGTATATAATGAAGAAAATCATACAAACTCTTTCTAAGTTAGGGTTGATGTTTTGGGGAGTTTATGAAGAAATTCGTTGGTGTGTTTTTGGAAAAAATATATCAACTCCTCCAATGTGTCGAGAGAGTTCATGGGAACTCCTACGATATGCCCAAAATTGGTAAAATTCCTATGTGTCAAAGCCAAAAAACCAAACCAAACTCACAAGATAAATCAATTTCATTAAATGGGAATGATAAGACTTTAACAAATATCAAAATGTAGTGGTAGTTCCACTCAGAAAGTCCAGAGATTCTCAAGTCAAGAAGGAGGGGTCCCATTTTCTTAGTTAAAATGACTTTACAAGCAAGCATACAAGAAAAAGGGAAGGTGTTAATGCTTGGCACAACAAATGGAGACACACAAGGGGAATCCATGAATCTATGCAAAAGGTATATAAACATAAAAATTATAATATGGACCACTTGCAGTGCATGACCCAAGGGAGAATAAGTAGGTCGCATAGTTTCCACAAGCAAAACTTTTGACAAGAAAAGTTTGTATGATGTAAGGGAGAGGTCAAGACCATGCCCAAAGAATATTGATTAGCATAATATAACTTTTTCAATTGAATTTCTTCGGGAATGTGGGAGAAGCACTACAAGGGAATAATGAATCAAGAATGTTGAGAATATAAGTTCATTATGCATTTCTATGGTGTTTCTCCGCTGTCAGCGAGCGTCCATAGCCTCGATAGAGTCACCCTGGTGTCACAAGCCCTACTCCATTACCAGCGAGTGTCCATAGACCCGACATAGATACTTTCATGTCCCACATGAACTAGAATGCCTTTCCCCAATCCTTTAACTTTACAATATAATTCTCTTAAATTTAGAGAGAGAGGTGGATGGGGGGATCCCATTTTTCCTTTAAAGGAATGTGGGATGACACCTATGAAAGTGAGATTTTCCAACTCGATTATAGATCAGATAACTCTTTGAGAAACATACCCTGAGCACTAAAGATTCCTTTCTAAAGCAATTTCCATTTAGTTTCAGATAAACACAAAACCTACTTTTAGAAATGACCATTTCCTCCCTCTTTCTATATTTAAGAGTACAATTATCATCTACTAAATGAACTATGTTCCTCTATTGGATATAACTTGAATCAATTCATAAAAATGTTACATAGAGAGAAAGGAAGTTGTGTCTAGAAGCCAAACTGTGGATTTCCAATTTTTTGATACCAATGTCTCACATCTAAAAATTTGTTCAGATCAAAGGCACCAAATTCTTTGAGGAGTCTAAGGAAAAAATTTGAAAGAGATAAAAGGAAAACTAACTAGAAACCAAAAAACAAATGAAAATACAAAGAATAATAAAGAAATAAATGTGACAAAACAAACAAAAACAAAGAATAAAACTAAAAAGGAAAAAATACTCTTTATTTATGTACAAGGGGAAGATGCCTCAAATGCTAGATAATGCAATGTTTTAGAATTTGGCCATGATGGGGATGAGGTCTACAACCCCTTCCAAATTTTGTAATCGATAGGTACCTAGGAAAATTGTTTCTTTTATTATGAAAGGACACATCCACAATTGTTGAAACTTTGAGTGTTTTCCTTTGTCTTCATGTGGCTTGTCCCAGTTGAGGACCATGTTGCCAACTTGAAATTATTTTTAACCAACAATTTTTTTTATCAAAACAACGTTTAATAGTCTATTGGTGAGATTCAATTCTTTTTTTAACTTTAGTGTGATTCTCTTCAAGTTTTAACAAGGTGTTAATGTGATTTTGGATAACATGGCATTATGTCTCGCATGACTATTGTGCGAGCTGAAGGGAAGGGAGATAGATGTTTGAAGGGAGGATGGATTCCTTCCCATAAACAAGAAAGTAGGGAGATGTCCCTATGGATACTATAGGAGTAAAACAGTCAACCAAGAGGGCATTAGATAATGCATTGTGCCAATTTCTCTGTAGATCAACTACAATTCGTTTAAGATACATGTCAGATTTTTGTTTGTGGATTCAGCTAGGCCATTGCTCAGGGGTAATATTTGGTTGCATATTTTAAAATGATCCCCTTTTCAAAATCAAACTCAATCAATTTAAGAAATGAAAAATATGTAGCATTATCAAATATGAGAGTGTTGGGTACGACAAACCTGATCATAATGTGTTGTTCCAAAAAATTAATTACCACTTCATCATTTTCCTTGGTTAATGGTACTACTTCTATCCATCAGGTGAAATAATCAATTTCAATTAGAAAATACATGTGTTTCTTAGATGAGTGAGGTTTGATCTCACTGATTATGTCTAGTTCCCACTTCTCGAAAGGATCTTTGACAATAAAAATCTAAAGTGGAATAACTACCTTTCTTTCTCTTCCAACTAACTTCTGGTAGATGTCGCAACTCCGAGAGTAGGCATGAGAATCCTTGAACACTTTTGGATAGTATTACCCATATCTTAATATATTTTGGGTTGTGGTCTCTCCTGAAAAATGACCTCCAACTGGTCCATAATGCATCTCTTTAAGAACTTTTTCGACGTCTTGTTTCTTGAGACATCATAACAAAACTCTATCATAAGTCCTCCTGAGCAAGATATCGTGAACTAGATGATATTGTGTAGATTTCATCCTTGATCTTCTTTGTTTGGCATTAAGATGATCAGGAGAAATGCCATGTTGAATATAGTATCTAATATCATTATACCATGAATTCTCAATCGATGGAATATAAGGGGCTTGTTGTGTATAGAGAGTTGGTTCCTCTTTCCATCCATCTTATTCTTGAACCTTAGGATCCATGGATCTAGTTTCTAGCTTACACAGGCCTTGACCTTTAACGATGACTGTTGGTTTGAACTCAAGTTCATACTCCTATAAATTGGTCATCTAGTTGCCTCGTCTCTCACACAGTTCCCTCTACACAAAGAGAGATCTAACCTCCAGGTGAGGGATGATCACCTTGGTGTGGGTTTTTAATATATAAGGTCTACACTGTTTAATATATTTGTGAAAAACAAAAGATTTCTTTTCCACTGGTGGATAATTTAGTTTAGCACCTTGTATTCCAGTGCTCATAAATTCTATGGGGCATTTATTCCATTGTAGATCCTTTTGAGTGAGCACTGCTACAAGAGAATGATTTGAAGAAAAAGTATATAGTAAGAAGTATTTAGTGAAGTATGGGATTTGGAGAGTAGGTGCAGCCGCTATGGCGGCCTTGATCTTCTCAAAGGCCTCTTTTTCAATATATTCCCATTTGATGAATATCCTTCTTTATCATCTGCTGAAGGGGTTTAACTTTTTCAACAAAATATGGAACAAATATTCTCACGAAATTGATTTTATCCTTTGAAGGTATTTTATTTTTTTTATTTTCTTCATGTGTGTACTTCTTAAATGTTTATATGAATAATACTGCCATGATCACTGACAACCTTCAAAAACTTTGAGTGTGTAGTTAGTAAAGACTTCACATTTTTTGGGGATTCATCTTGCTTGACTTTAAATTGGCATGAACAACAAATGGTCTTGTAAATATCTTGTTTATTGGAAGCCATGCCGATTGTTGGAACTATTTGGGTTACTCTTGAATGTATAGAAGACTTCATTTATGATCAATGTTTTTGGGCATACCTACACTTGCCTTTATCCACGTGTATTATTTTTCTTTCATAGATTTCTTTCTTTGATCTATGATCATTCTTCATTTTGTTTTGTTTTTTTATTGCACATGTGCATTCTTTTAGTGATTATAAATAGATTCTTATACTTATAGTATGTTGTGCATATAATGAATTTAACATCTAATTATTCAAGTATTTTACTCAATATTCATTTGTGCATATTCACACTAAATTAAAAATTTGATTATGCATTTGTAACTCATTGTAACTTAGAATATAGATTTTACCTTTAATTAATAAGCATCTAACAAATTATTTTGTACATTTATTCATTTAGGATTTAGTTTACATAGATTCTAGAACTAGGTCTTCATTTTAACTCATAACTGAATGCAATCAATCACTAACTTAAATCACATATTAAAACTTACAAGCACACATAATAAAAGGATTAATACCTTTAAGGGGAACAACTCCACTAACTTGTCTAACTAAAAATGCCAACCCCATAGCTAGTGAATCTATGTATTTAAGCATATCCTAGGTTTCCATCCCCAATTTTTCCCTACAAGGGTATTTTGAGGGCTGTACCTGAGTCTTCCATTGCAATCATCAACATAAATGGTAACCATGCTAGGGAAGCAAAGAAAAAAAATATGTTTAAGTCTTTCCTATCTTTCTAAATCATTAGAGCTCTATGGTCCTAAGAGTTAATTCTATGTTAGCCATGAGATCTACCTCTTGTGGTTCTTTTACTACCAACAGTCATGACACATGTTTGGTAGCCTATACAAATACCTTGTGATACCCTAGGTTTTCCAAACTATGGTCCAATACTTTAGTGTTTAGATGACGACCTTCCTCAATTTAGGGTTTTCCTCATGAAGATCCACATGAGTATATCAATATTTTCATGGAGTATTTCCTCTTGAAGGGAACATCTGATCCTTTTTCTTATGGTATGTATTTTTCCTCACCCACTTTAGAAGAATATTTTCAAATGGTTCAATTATCTTCTTGATCAATCCATTCTTGGTTGGAAGGAATTTTTTTACCTCTTAAAGAAAATATTTAGAGACCCAAAGTCTCATGTTAGCTCTTCATCAACCCTCCCATGGAGTGATTTTTGTGATGAAAACCATGAATTTCATACTTGAAACAAATTCTTATAGACTAAGAGTTTTTTCTATGTCATATAAATGAAAAAAGAAATGGGAAAAAATCATTGATAATTTTTTTTACTAAATGATCATTGTCAAATTCTAGATTCTTTCCCTTAGGAAACTATCAATACAATTGAAATCCATCAATACAATTCACATTTTAAGAATTGGTTAGTCAATATGGCTTTGATGAATCTGTTTTCCATGACTCACCCATGGAGTAACAATTTTTTGATATTTTCCCTTTTGACAAGGCCCCTTTTCAATCATGTATTGATCAAATTGATATGGTCCATGTCCCTCATACTAAGATAACCACTCCTCCTTTTAATAGTCTCCCTCTCCATAGCATGCAATATGATGTTCCATCTAAGGATAAGATTCATGAAAAGAAAACACAAAAATTTAATGAGAAAAATAGCTCCCATTTTATTTCCATTGATCATCTAGGTCAAGATATGTTTTATAATAGGAAAATGAATCTAGAGTTTGATGTAAATGCTGGTATTTTTTAGTTTGAATATATCATATATGACTTGTTGAGTTTGGTTCAAATTGAAATTCTACTTTTTCCTAATGAATTAGAGTTCAAAAATATCTTATGATCACTTGAATTTGATAAGGTTAGCAACACTCAATTATATTTGTGATACAATGAGCATTTGATGGGGACTACTCTTCTCTACCCAACAAAAGTGTTTGATCTTCATGCTATCGGTTGCCATAATTTTCTTCTTGGTTATCTTTTAGAAATATACCCTTTTGATGACTTTCTCCTCTCCAAAGAAGTTGTTCAGTATCCATGAGTCTAAAGTTTCCAATGTTGGATGTAATCAACATTGGCATTTCTCCAAGCCCAATTTGTTAAGGACTAATTGTGAAAAACATGATTAAGATGAACCCTCACTTATTCAATAGCATCCAATACTTTCCCAAACAAGGAGGAGGTTAAGCTAGTTATTTTTGGATGCAATATTGTTTGTAACATGTCTTCTATAGAAGAAGCTTTGTTCTTTAATGATTATATTATAACCTAGGAAACTATCCTATTTGAACATACATGTTCTCCAACTTATGGTGATTACCCTAAACCTTGCATTGAAAAAAGTAATTTCTATAATGATTTCATCAAGGTTGAGATAAATAAATATACTATTTGGTTTCGATCTTGTATCAATGAGAACACCGAGGTCGTGTTCGAAGATAAAAATTGTTTCCCAATTTATTGCAATTGTCTTCCATTATTACAATAGGGGGAGAAAATTTGATTCTTAAGTGAACCCTTCATGATAGAATTTGTGACTATTATCTCAATTGTTTGAAAGTTCGAGGAAAATGAATACCTTCCTTTTAAGGTATTTTGATAAAATGAATTCTGCCCTAGATAGCTTATTTAACTTAAGTACTAATATAGTTTTCCTCTTACATTGGCTCCATGATAAAATTATCCTCATAGGTCAAGTTAAAATTATTTTTCATGTATGAATCAAGATGCATTCCAACACTACAATTCACATCCATCACGAATATCTAGTTTTATCTTGTCTTGTACATAGTAAAAAAAAACAAAATTAAATTTTGTAAAACACAAAATCCAATTTTTTTATATATTTTTGTACAATTTGTGATTGCATTTTCGGTTTTGTTAGGTCTGTTTCTAGAGATTAGTTTTCTTGCTTATATTGTATTTTAGCATCAAGTTTAGTTTTTTTCTTTTCTTTATGCATATTCCTTCACTACTTGTTTCTTTATTATCTTTTTTTTTTCTTGAGTCAATCCACATGTATTGCATTCACTTTTCATCATTGCATGACTACACTAGATAATACTTGTTGTTGGACAGGAATTTTGTAAATAGTATTCATGAAAATACTAAGTATGGAAGATGTGAAAAAAAAAAGAAGAAGAAGGAATACAAGGTAGACTCGGGAGTGCACAGCCAAGGCACATTCAGGAGTACGGTGTGAAACTGAGGCACTTTCAAGAGTACAATGAGTAGCTGAGGAATAAATCAAAGGAATAAAGCAGAGAATAAAGCAAGAGAAGAAATCGGTCGAAAAGGAAGGATGATAGCCCGACGTGATAAAGATAGAAGGATGCATAAAAGAAGAAAGAACAACAATCAGAGTGCAAAAGAATCATGCAAGAGGAAAAGCAGGTAAAGCAGCCCGAACAAGAAGTCAACTTGAGTTATCATGAATTGTAATAGGATTTTGGGATGAACAAAGTAGGGTTTTAAGCCCTAGAATTTATTTATAAGTATGTAATGGTTGGGAGAATAGGGGTTCTTCTCGAGTGTTATAGTGGAGTATATTCCAAGTTGTTGAGATTTCCTCTCGCTAGTTCTGTTGTTTTGTTCAAAAGAAGTGTGATAGAAGAGACTCAGAGGGAAAGAGTATATTTTTGAATGATGTGCAGAGAGAGAGAGAGAGAGAGAGAGAGAGAGAGGATTGCACTTCAGAGTAGCTAGGGTAGGTAAAGGGAAAGATAACATGATGTATCTTTGTAAGAGCAGTGCACAAGCCTAAGACAATTATAGAACACATAATAAATAAGACAACCTTTGTGGACGTAGCCCAAATTTGGGTGAACCATGTTAACTATTATGTTTATTTGTCTTTTATGTGATTGATCATGGATACTTTCTTGATGCATGGTAGACTAGATTTGTCTTCAGTGTGATCATTGCGCAATAGTATCACTGTGGTAGTACGTGGTTTATGTTGCAATCTGAAGTATAATGGTAATACATCTTGAATTCACTAAGTAACCTAAGAAGAGAAAATATAGAATAACTCACACAGAACAAAAAAATAAGAATGACAAGGATGATCACCTCTCATTCCCTCACTACTGCAGAAACTTGGTTCTTGTAGCCCCTAATATATGCCTCAGGTGAGACTTCACTTTCATGCAAGTGATTCCAAAAGGGTTGGTTTCTGAAGGGTTTTGTTGGACAAGATAACTCGAACCTAGGGTCTTACAACTGCGCGCACGCCAACAAATGGTTCCGTTTTCGGGACCCAAAATTTGTGATTGAGGGATTGTTTTGGAGGTCTACTAAGAAATATATCTCATAATGGATAGAAGGGAAGGAGTGAGAGTTTGCTTGAAAAGAGAATAGAAACACTCAGATGAGCGACGAGAAATGGATGCAAAGGTATGTGTACACAAAGTTGCATGAAATATTCTTTGGTGAATTTCTGATTATTCTAACAGAGTGGTTGGAAATATTAGTGGAGAATATTGGAAGGTACCGAACCACAATGCCAAGAAATTGGACTCCTGAGTTGGTAAGAAAAATGAATTATATAAGTAATAAAAATTCTCGCACAACATATTTCTAGTTGGATAGTATATTAGGAGGATATATTACAGAATTTGCAGTAGATTGTATCGAGTCATATAGTGTTGTAGAAAGGGAATTCTTCAACGGTTTGTGGGGAAGGTTCATGAAACCATTGGGTATGTGGATTAAGATGATGTTGTGTGAAAAGTGAATGATGACAATGGAGTCTGACTACTAATGGGATTCACGCACATAGGGGAATCGAGGGATGACAAGAGGATAGTATAATGAAAAGAGATAATGAAGGAAGAAATGAAGAAGGAAAGGAGTGACTAAGGATGCAGAGAACCAAATAAATCGTATCAGAGGAAGAAGACAAGTTTGGAATACTTTGCAGTGGAATGATGTATAAGAGGTGAAATATTGGGGCTGAGAAAGGAGAGCCACACAGTGAGCTAGAGTGGGGAGGAGCTTATGCAATAGTCCAAATCGTGGAGAAACCATACATCAAAGGAGAGGAAATAGAGTTCCACTCCAATCCTGTAATAGAAGTGTCATCAAGTCCTACTCATACTAGATCCTGTGTTGAATCCATGACCCCATATGTGTCACAAAAAATTGATATAATCTTTGAAGACTTATCAAAAGAACTCATAGTTAGCAAGGGAGGACAAAGTAGTATAAATCAGAGAAATGGAAGCAGTGTACAGAGTCAAAGTCAACCAACATCGTTGAGAGGAGGGACTACACAAAGAAACATGGTAGAGGTATACAACACCCTCAAAATTCTTGAGTTCTAGGGAGTTGGGTCAGAGGACCCAAAACAACATCTATTTTTCTGCTAGACAATTTGGGCTGCAAAGAATGTCCAGGATGAGGCCATGAAGATTGTGTAGTTGGAGACAACATTCATAGGTTGCACACTAGTATGTTACATGAATATGTAGAGTACCACACCTATAAGACAAGCCAGAACTTTAGCAAAGATAACACAAGAAGTGTAGAAAGAGTTCAAGAAGCTAAAGTATGAGTCCCAATACATTACAAAGATGAAGGAAATTAAACAGGTGAAAAATGAGTCAGTATGGGATTTTGTTCAAAGATTTAAGGATATGATGGGTATACTGACTTTCCATATCGTTGATCAATAACATCAAAAATAGTTTATTGTAGTACTTCTACCACACATTCACATGTCATTATTTCAAGAGAAGGTAGCATCGCAACCTGAAGCTTTGGATATTGCGATGAAATTGGAATCATCCCCTATAGGAGATAGTGGAGGGATTATGAAAGTTCAGACACCGTTAGCTTCTTTGATGATTCGACTAGCAAAACTTACAAAAGGGAAGGAGAAACGGGAAAAAATTTGGTGTACCAAGTGTAGGACTGAAGCCCACCACAAGAATGAATGCCCAATATTCACACAGTATTTGGTGACTGGAGAACTAAATCCATTACCAGGAGGGTGGTATTTTCATATATGTAAGAAATGGGGACATCATCCAACTGAGTGTCCATTATGCAGAAGTATCAGAGTACACCAAGGAACTTATTTTGCAATTTTTTCAATTCAGTTGAACATGAAGAAAAGGATCGGCATCCATTCAATTTGATGAGTTAGAGTACTTCAAATATGTACATGATTCAGAAGGAGAATGTTGCAAAAAAAGGAGGTGGTCCATAGTATAATAATCATAGAGGCTTTAATCCAGGAAACAGAGGAAATTTTGGTAGAGGTTGAGGTAGAGGATATTTTGGTAGAGGAGGAAGAGGGTCGATAATATGTTACAATTGTAATCAAGCAAGACATTTATCCCACGACTACCCGAACCCCAGTACAATGTGCACATACTGTAGAGCATTGAACCATGCGACAAAATATTTTCCTCCACTGCTTGTGAAATGGCAGGAAAGAGGGAATCAGAACCATAATCCAAATCAGAATGTACATAAAATATTAGCCAAAAAATTCAATGAAGGACCTAAAATAGTTGTTTTTACTCGTGGAGGAGCTAGAACATGAGATGATGTGACAAATGGAGGAAATCAGGTTGAGCAATGGGTAAGGAATTTAGCAGGACCTATGCCAATTTGTGATCCTCGACAATAAAAGGAGACATATAAGAGGGAAATAAAAGAGGTACTTGGACAGGATTGGGGAGCATCAACATCATCTGTGTCGCATGTCAATGATTGCACTGTGCCAAAGAAGCCAACTGGGAAGGTAAGCACTCTAAGAGAATTCCTAAGAAGTTGTGTAGAGTTGATGAAATATGAAATTTTTCCGAATGAATTATATGAGATGATTGATCAATGCATGCAAGGATGGGAAAATCACATCGCACAAAGGGTAGTGAATCAAGTACTGTGCAGAAAGAGGACCAACGAATAATTCAAATTCAATGCACAGATTGGAGAATACGATGAGGATAATGTTATATTAGACTTGGGGTCTGATGTGAATGTGTTACCTAAGAAAACCTAGGATATGATGGGAAAACCCAAGTTGGTCAGGTATAGTGTTTATTGGTCGATTGATAGAAGTACCTGGGAACATAGATGGGGTACACAATGTGGAATATTTTGAAGTAATTGATATCGTGGATGATAGAAAACCATACCAACATTGATGGGACTTGAAAGGGAATTTGATAATCAAGAAGTCATTAATCTGAAGAGGAGGGAAATGATATTTGAAGTCAGAGATTTGAAATTTACTGCACCATTGGACCCAATAGAAGGAAAGAGATACATAGAGCCAACAAAAGGAAATGACATTGACAACTTGTATAACATGACTACACATATGGATGATTATGTTTACCCCATTGTAGATGGTTCTATAAGTTGGTGAAGTATCAATTTGTGTGCATCAGATTCAGAGGAAGGTATGGAGCATTGGCAACAGAGGATGCACGAAGTATCAACTAGATGATTTGCACACATAACTCGATCATTGTGCTAGATTGGAACAAAACTATGTGATCCACACAAGTATGATGGATTGAACGATATAAGTTTATTTGTAAAATCATTTGAGTTGTAGGAACCCAAACAATAAATGCTATTGGAACTAGAATTTTTCCTAAAAGTGACTCCAGCCAAATCGTGGGTTGCACACAAAGAGGGAATGGAAGACTGGTCGTAGTGTAGAAGGATAATGCAAGTGATATTTGGTACCGAGGTATAAAATATTACGCCAAAATATACAGGGGAGAGTGATCCATCAAGGTTGGTTGAGCAATGCAGAACCTTATGGAGTTTAGTAGCGAAGACATAATGGATGCACAAATTTATACATACACTGGACACAATTTTGAAGAACTAGTATCTGGAATTGAAAATGCACAACGAAACAACAAACTGGGACGAGCTGACTAATAGGTTCAAGATAAAATTTACATTTGAACATGAATCCCCATTAATGGATGCAGCGCTACTGGCTATTCGAACCAAAATATTTTCAGAAGAAGAGTCGATGGATGTGGTACCAGTCTGCAATGTGCACATAGATTATGTGACTATCCATGAGTTATTGGAGTGTTACAATGTTTCTAAGGAAGAATATGATGAAGAAGATCCCAGGAATGTAAAATTACCTTAAACATAAGGAGAATAGGAAGTGGAAGGGCCATAGATTGATTCTTTTGTGTACACACAACCAAAACATATGTGAAAGGTAAACATTGGGATGAAAGAAAATCCAAAGCTTGCACATATAGGGGATTAATGGAGTGTTGAGACAATATATAAGATTGCATACTTACTATGAAATTATCAAGACCTATTCCCGACTACTTTTTTAGAGATGAAGGGAACAGTTGGGTACTTAGGCGAGATGAAGATTCCTTTGAAACCATGTGCTAAGCCAATGTGACAGAGACCTTACAAGTTAAATCCAAAGTACAAAGAGAAGGTTAACTAGAAGTAGATAGAATTTTGGACACATGGATCATTGAACCCATGGAGGAATCAGAGTGGATAAGTCCAATGGTAGTGCAAGATAAGAAAATAGGAGGAATCATTATTTGCATAGATCTAAGGAAGCTGAATGATGCATGTTTAAATGACCCATTTCCAACACCATTCATAGATGACGTACTAGAGAAAGTATGAGGGAAAGAGACTTATTATTTCACAGATGGATTCTCAGGGAACCATCAGATAAAAATAGCGCAGGAAGACCAGTACAAGACTAATTTCACGACAAAATGGGGAATTTATCAGTACACAATAATTCCCTTTATACTGAAGAATTCCCTTATAGTGTTTTCAAGATTCATGGTTGCAGCGTTTAAGTAATTTATTCATAAGTTCCTTGAAGTATACTTAGATTATTGGATTGTGTTTAGTCTACTGAAGGATCACATAGAAGTACTTAGGATAATGTTGGATATGTGTAGACAGTTTCATATTTCATTGAATTTGAAGAAGTATATTTTTGTGCATCGTTTGGCATTTTATTGGGCCATGTGGTTTGCAAGCAGGGATTACTAGTGGATCTGGCCAAGATTGCAATATTTTCGGAGCTAGAACCACCTACATTAGTCATAAAGTTGAGGGAAGATTTGGGTCACACGGGATTCTATAGGAAGTTTATCAAAGTCTATGCACATATCACAACACCTATGCAAAAGTTGTTGAAAAAGGAAGCGAAGTTCCAATGGAACGAGGTCTGTCAGAAGGGTTTGGACACCTTAAAGAAAAAACTAGTGACCGCGCTGATTTTGATCTTTCCATATTGGAACAAGGAGTTCTGTGTTCATGTAGATGCATCATCCATAGCATTGGGCATAATACTATCTCAACCAGGGGAGGGAAACATAGATCATCCAATTTATTTTGCAAGTAGGAAGATGTCCATAGTAGAGAAGAATTACACCACTACAGAATGAGAAGGATTGGCAATGGTATATGTGTTGCAGAAGTTCAGACATTATTTATTGGGATCTCACTTTAAGATGTATACAAAACCTTCTGCACTAAAATACTTAGTGAACAAGCTAGTGTTGGGAGGGAGAATATGCATACGACTACTGTTGTTTTAGGAATACGATTTTGAGATTGTTGTGAAACTAGGGAAGTTGAATGCAGGACCGGATAATTTATCATGTATACTTTCAAGAGAAGATGTAGGGAATTTACATGACAACTTACCATATGCACATCTATTTGTAGTTAAAATGGTGGATGACGAATTCTCAGACATCGTGCAATTTCTAAGTATAGGAAAGGCTCCATCAGACATGACAGTTTTGCAAAAGAAACAATTGGTAGTTAGAGAAGTAGATTATCAGTTGATTGTAGGAAACATATACAAGTTAGGTGTAGATGGAATATTGAGATGATGTGTGTTAGAACATGAGAGGCCTATGATATTCACATAAGCACATGAAGAGATTACAAGAGGACATTACACAGGTAAAGAAACTTCACAAAAAAAATTGTGTGTAGGACTTTGGTGGCCCACACTTCATAAAGATGCAAAAGAGCATTGTCAAGCATGCAATGTTTGTCAAAGGGTGGGAAACCCATCCAGGAGGGGTGAAATGCCTTTAAATCCACAGGTTACCTTACAAGCATTTGATAAATGGGCCATAGACTTTGTGGGTCCAATCAATCCACAAGCAAGAATATCTAGGGAAAGGTACATAATCATCGCGATAGAGTATTTGACAAGATGGGAAGAAGCAACACCAGTCCTAGACTTCACTGCAGAGAGTGTTGCATGATTTTTGTTTGAGAATGTAGTCACACGATTTGGTTGTCCGTTCATATTACTCAGTGATCAAGGAACACACTTTATGAATAAAAACATTGTAGCATTGACTGAGGAGTTTAAAATTAATCATCAGAAGAGTACCCCGTATCATCCTCAGGCCAATGGGACAATTGAATCTTTCAACAAAATCATAGAGAATTCCTTGACAAATATCTGCAACATCGGAAGAGATGATTGGGACTTGAGATTTCCTACAGTTTTATGGGCTTACATGACTACAAGTAAAAATTTGATAGGGAAGACACCTTTCAGGTTGGTATATGGGAAAGATGCAGTGATGCCAATGGAGTTTATTCTACTGAGCCTGTGCATTTCAACAATCACTAATATTTTCGGACTCGTGCATAGTGGAGGAGATATTATCATAGTTGGTACAACTTGAGGAAGATTGTTTTTTTGTTGGTTTGCATAAATAAGTTCAAAAGGCAAGAGAGAAGGTATGGAATGATAGACACATTAAACATAAAAATTTCCAAGTGGGAGACTCAGTATTACTCTATGATAGCAAATCCATGCAGGATCCAGGGAAGTTTTGAATACATTGGTTAAGACCCTATGTGATTCACCATGTGATGGAGGCAGGTGCTGCACAATTGGAAACCTTTAATGGAGAAGTCCTTGGAGGAATGGTGAATGGGAATCGGTTGAAACTCTATAGAGACGGTCAACAGTCAGTTCAGTAATCTGGGTTGCACCAGAACACATGTATCATAGTAATTGTACTATAGTAGTAAGGTAAAACATAGAAAAACATATAAAAAGTAGATAAAGAAAAATAAAAAGATTATAGAGTACAATGGCATAAGGAATTGTGTAGAAGGAATGATTATCTCTTTATCGGGAAGAAACTACATCAAGTAAGAAATAATACATATAAGTAAAAGACCGCGAAGCAAAAAAACATGGAAGCAAGAACAATTGCGCAATATAGTACTGACAAGATTGTTAAAGGAATTAAAACAAGGAAATGACGGATAAAAAGTGGTAATGAAAAATCATAAAGACATAGTATAATATTAAATGGTAAAATTCACCGGAAATCACGACAAACTAGCAGTATGAGGAAAAAATACCATGATGGATTTGGTAACAAAGTTCATTTATTTAACCATTCATCAACCCCGTTGGAGGATTGGAAAAGTTAGTTGAGACGTGAAGAGACATGAACAGTCAGCAAGGAGGCACAAAAGCAGTTAAGGGTCACCAAGTAGGAATCATTGTTACTACGAGCTTCATGCAAGTGAGAGCAAACCCGAGCGAACCAGAGATGACTCAGATCTAAAGAAGTTGTCAAGGATTACATGTTTTTACCATAATGGAACCATCGAAAACACCAATTCCCATACCAAATAAGGCTCGCACAAAAGCATGACTAGTAGAACCAGAGGTACTGGAGGTTGAGGAAACTTCGGGAGTAGCATCATCCTCAGAGCCAAGGTTCCCCCATGATTACATTACTCCAAGAAAATACAACACCCCACTAGTGACAGTGTTGAAGAATGTTAACCACACGTTGGTGACACTCGACATACCAGAAGAGATCATCATCGATGAAGATATGTTGGGCAAGGTGCCACAACTCAGATATGCAGACCATGACATTACATACACGGAGAAGTTCCATGAACCAGTGCCCCACTGCTATTTGGAGTTGAAATTAGCCCAACAACAAACCAGAGCATACATGTACCCCAAGTATGGGCCATAGGAATGGAGCAAGCAGGCATACTCAACCTATTTGACATCCCACACTTTGGATGTAGCAAGGAAGTAAATGCATCCGTTAAACTTCTCCTATTTTGCATGCATCGAGGAAATCTGTGGCTGGATAGGCCAATATTGATTGACATAGACTTAATTATAAGAATCACAGGTTTATCGACACAGGGTTGAAGACCCCACCTCAATGTTTGTCGACAGAAATATATGCAGGGCCTTGTCATAGGCCATGAAAAAAACGTTTTGTAGAGTTAGAGGGGTACACGGTCTGGATGTGCCAAGCATATGTTGTTAAGAACCTGAATAGATCTACAAATATAATCACCACAAATACTAAATACACAATAGATCCACAAATCAAGATAGAAGAAACCACACTTTATTAGAAGAAAACCCTTGAGGTAGGGCAACACCATACAATGGATCCTATTATGGAAGGGATCCTCTCCTGTTCACTTGCCT
>SNQJ01S0027249.1:129898-144706 GCA_010110895.2 Picea sitchensis | reverse complement strand
TATATCTAACTACCATAGTGGGCCTTATTTAATAATATAGTGGACCTAGTCCACCTTACATTGAATGACCTCCACTATTATCACTATGGGCCCTCTGGGCCCCCCCACTACCTCTCTAGCTACCTTACATATGCAACCCCACTATTAGACTTGTGACATAGGTGTTAGCATGCAAACTACTATGTAAATTCAGGAAGGACTCAGTGCCAGCAGGGGTGATAGCACCGACACAAAAATGTGTGGAAGGGACTTCAATGAGTTGGGAACCCTTCCTGTTAAACTAGTTTCTTATTGACTGCACTAACACACAAGATAGAGGCATGGAGTTCCATTATCCATGGCTTCTAATATTTCTTGCATTCACGGCATGGTAAAATCCGTAGGATGTGTAGTTCTTTTTCCTAAGGGGGAATCCGTGTTTAGGATCAAAATACAAGAAATTATGGTATACAACGAATAAATGATGCCAAAAATACAACAAAGTATAAGTTTTCCTCTATGATGAAAGAATTTGGCATTGCATTAAGAACACACTACACATAACACCACAACTAGTGGAAGCATACGCACCCGTCATGAAGTTTCGATCAGATCTAAATCATATATATATCCCATCAAAGAAATACCCAAGAGAGGAGTGGATCTAGACGAAGTACAAGGTTACTAAAGAGGATATCCAACTAATCATGTAGGATTGGGACCTAGATTGGAATATCCTTGTAGGTGACACTGAGACAACAAAACCTAGTAAAGAAGAGGTAGAGCAGTGGAATGATACAAGGGATGATCGGGAACATGGTTAAGGAAATGGAGAAGGGGATGTACCAGAGACTACACCATTGACATAACAAACACAACAGATAGTTCCTGAGACAAAAAAGAAAATAAAATACAGGGGGAAGGGTCCAACAAGAGGTAAGCGAAAGAACTCGAAAGCGCACAAGGAACCAATTGTTTATACACTGACAGATGATGACATGGACCGAATTGGGTACCAAGTAAATGATTCCAGTGAGAAGGTAATTCAATAGATGACACAGTGGCAGGAATAAATTGGTAAGAATATGCAAGAGAAGTCATCTGAATTGCAACAACGGTTGGAGATAGTAAGTCTCGTAGAATAAAGGAGATCCATAGAAGAACAACCAACAACTGTAACAGGGGAAGTAGAAGCTACCACTTCTCACTTCTCATAAATGGTGGAAGGGCACTGTGTGATAAAAACCTCAGTGGATGCAATCGGTTTCCCCACACCTGAGCCATAAGAAAAAATACAAAGACTCTGTCACTTAGACTTAGTTGTCTCACAGATTCCCATAACAGTGTTATAGGGATTACAAAAGGGTATCACGTAGGAATTACGAATCTATGCAGACATCACCTCTAGAGAGTGGATAAAAGTTGCAGAGGAAAATATAGAACTATAGAAGGAATACACAACCTCTCTCCAGGAAAAGAGCGCATTCTAGAAGAAATTTGAAATTGTATTGAAGGAAAAGAGTGAGGTTGAAGGAAAGGTCAAGAAATAAATGAAGGGGAAGGACGAAGCCAAGCAAATGATGCATTGCATACAAATGGTTGTCCAAAAGTTGTACAAAGAAATAAAAGAGGCATCGATAGTAGTAGAGGCTACTATGGAAGAGCAGGTCTTGAAAATTGGTGAAGTCATCAAATGATTATGCATGAGAATCAAGGACTTAAAATTGCATAGTACATCGAGAACACCACCAGAGGAACGAGCATGAAGAGAGAGAATGATGATGATAGACGTAGAAAACATCAAGAAGTTGGAGGAAGAATGCACAAAAATATGTGAGGAAAGTGTGCAAATATGGAAATATCTGGTAGAGGATCCAGAAATGAAGTCTATGTAAGAAAAATTAAGGCGCAAGAAAAGGCTTAGAAATCTTTAGAGAGCATAAACACCCTTCCACCAATTGAAAAAATGACGACCATTTTGGCATAGAGGTAGTCATACGTGGAAGTTGAAAAGATGTGGGATCAACAGAACATCCTTAAAAAATTCTTAGGACCAATGCAAGAAGAATAAATCAAGGTGATAGGAGAACTAGAAACCAAGAAGGTAAATGTGAAGCAATCATCGCATGAAACAGAATAAAATCTTACATCTCTGAATGCACAGGGGGTAGAAGAGATTGTGGAAATTGATCCGGATTATTTTCGGCATGAAATGAGAGTGGAGATATAATAAAGAAATGTACAGAGATATATCGGATATCCAATAATATAAAAAATATATAATAGAGATATAACAATAAACACAGAGATACAATAATACACAATTTCTATTAATGAGTGAAATGTACAAAACTGTATAAATACAGAGTGAAAGACTTGCTAGAATGGTGGAAGCTTATCTCTGAGAAGAGATGTGACGGCTACTCACATTTGTAAGAATATGATTATTACAATGAGGCTCCAAAGTCATTTTTAACATAAATAAAATACAAAACCCTAACCCCGGAATATGAAAATCCAACAATTTTGTGGACCCCATTTTGGGTAGTTTGGTGTATCAACTTCCAGGGAGCGTAACTTTGGCATATGATCTTCATTTGGGACACACGATAGCTCGCTGGAAAGGTATGATCAAGGAGATTCATTTTGGGGGCTCAATCAGATCCTATTATTATCATTGAGGTTATCGATCTTGAAAAAACTACATTTAGGCCCTCAAAATGGCCCCGAAAGTTTAGGGACCAAAAAATTGCTAGAAATAGTAAATTGCTAGAAGATTGTTTTGAGCCAGTTGGAATAGATGGGTGGCCATCGATATCCACATAGATCAAAAATAGAGGAAGCAATAATAAGGGAATTTATGACAGCTAAGGATGCCTCCCAAAATTTCATCGAAGCATGGAGGAGAGTGCAATAGGCTTAGGTGGCTTGGGACGAGCCACGGGTGAGTGTTGGGGGCATGTTGGACAGGCATTTTGGAAATAGTGTTCATGAAAATCCTAAGTATGGAATATGTGCGCAACAGAAGAAGAAGAAGGAAGAAAAGGTAGACTCGGGAGTACACAGCCAAGGCGCATTCAAGAGTACAATGCACAACTGAGGCACATTCAGGAGTACAGTGCATAGTTGAGGAATAAAGTAAAGGAATAAAGTAGAGAATAAATCAAGATAATAAAGTGAGTGAAAAGGAAGGACAAAATCCTAACGTGCTAAATATAGAAGGATGCAAAAAATAAGGAAGAACAATAGTTAGAGTGCAAAAGTAGCATGCAGGAGGAAAAGTAGGTAACGCAACCCAAACAAGAAGTCAACTTGAGTTATCATGAATTATAATAATGTTTTGGGATGAACAAAGTAGGGTTTTAAGCCCTAGAAATTATGTATAAATATGTAATGGGTTGGGAGAATAGGGGTTCTTCTCGAGCAGTATTGTGGACTTTGTTCTAAGTTGTCGAGAGTTCTTCTCACTATTTCTGTTGTTTTGTTCAAAAAGAGTGTGATAAAAGAGACTGAGAGGGAAAGAGTCTATGCCTAAATTTTAAGGAGATGTGTAGAGAGAGAGAAAGGCTTGCACTGCAGATCAGTTAGGATAGGTAAATGGAAAGATAACATGATGTATCTTTGTAAGTGCAGTGCGCAAGCTCAAACAATTATAGAAAGAATAATAAAGAAGCCAATCATTGTGGACGTATACCAAAGTTGTGTGAACTAGGTTAACTACTGTGTTTATTTTTCTTTTATGTGATGATGAAACCTTACAACCATGCGCACACCAACACTTGTATAGATGATGAAACCTTAGATGACGTTTCCTACTTTACTTATATAGGTTTTTTTTCTAATCTCTAACATGGTTACTATTAGTTTAATGAAATGATATTTTTACACTGTAAAACATAAGAATAATTACCAAGGGGTTCCAAATTTTTAGCCTAGGAAAGCTTGAATGATTGATGATTATTTAGGTTTCCTGGTTCTTCATGACCCATTTTCTTCACTCATTGTAGAACAATAGATTAGCATTGTCCATTTCCTACCTTTTAAGGGATGGATATGATTTTTAATACTTTCCTCACTACCATGATTTTTTTAACTGTAATTGGAGAATTTATATTAAATAAAGGCTGCAACAAAGCTCACAACAAAGGGTACATCTAGCAAGGAACTATTCTTCTTATTACAAACCAAAAAAGAAAGGTTGTCCAAAAACACACATAAAAATTGGAAATTATTATAGCACATCACAAGCCTTTCAAATTGATAGGTGTAGAATCTATAGAAGATTCCTAACATATTAACTACTTAGAAAAACATAATTGAAAATAACCAAGCTAGTGGATCATTGATGAACTTCATATTGAGGTGCTTGTTTTATTTTCTAGAGATGTATTCATAGTGGTTTGTTGGGATCAAATTTTTCCTCTTGGGGGTCCATGCTCTGTAGCTAAGGGAGTAGGAATGTCAAATCTATTTTTATACTACTTCAGAAGATGGACTACAATTTGCTGAAAATTGGCCAGTTCATATTCAATAACCGAGATAAACTTGTTCTGATATAATATAATGTCCATAATAATCTCCACGAGAGATAGAAATTGAGCCATTTTCTCCCTATTTCCTTGAAATTATTCAAGTAAATTATCATGTCTTTCCAAGGACTCAACATGTTGCTTGAGATCCCTTTCTAGTTTCTTTAAGTTCTATGTAGTCCACCCGCCTCAGAATATTCATACAGGAACAAGGAAAGAGAACAACTACAAGAGGGATTCTAAAAATAGAAGAGAAGAGATAGATGACTAGGCCTACAACAATAAAAATTGCACCCCCCAAACATATCACATTTATACCAAATGAACCCAAAATAACGTGAAAAGAATCCCTCAAAGAAAAACCAAGAGCAATAACAGAGAGAAGCCAAAGTTTAAAAAAAAAAAAATACCATGAATAAGTCACTAAAAATAAAGGAGACAAAGTTGAATTCTAGAGGGAAGGAATGAGAGAAAATCTATTGTCAAATGAGGAAAGTGATATTTCCCTTGAAGAATCAAAGACTAATTCTATCCACCCAAATTACCACAAGACCCACTCTTTTCAATTTACCAACTCAGATATAAAGAATAGTGGTGAATTGGAGCATAGGTTCAAGATAACCCAAAATTCTTTAGAGGCTTTCAGATCCCATCCGGGCCAAAATCCATCGAACGACCTACCATCAAAACATAGGGGAAAATACATAAAATCCCAAATGGATATGTCATTACCTTCTACAATTATTAAAATAAGTGTTTCTTAGGGGTGGGATGCATGTGGGAGTTAATGGGATGTCTCATAGCATCCCCTTTCACTTTAAGTGAGCTCATTATTGCATACTTGCCAGCGTACTGATAACTTTGATTAAGAATTTTTATTGAGTGATGGTTAAGGAATGGGATATAATGTAACCACATTGCTAAGGGATGAAGTCCCTTCTTTTTGAAAAGAGGTGAGGAATGCATAGCAATATTCTTTGGAATTTTTGTCTCTCAAAACATGGTAGAAGCTAAGTTTGGATAATGAAGAAAAGAGTTTCCTTATCCGATTTAGCACAAAGGAAAGTCTAACATCAGAAGGATCATTCCCTTGATTCATATGTCTGATGATGATCAGAGAATCCCAAATCACTAATGTGTTTTGAATTTTAAGTGACTTGGGTATTTTCAAACCCTATAATAGACCTATTCCGCCCAAACTAACAACCTTTGTAGATGTGTTAGTGGGAATAAGAACAACGTGGGAAATGCACCATTGACACCTTAGCACAATATCCCATTCGCTTTAGTCCATATCCTCGAATCCATGGGGGGTATCCCAATCCTTGGAAACAATATGTATAGTACCTTTTAGTAGCTCACGGTACAAGTCACTTCAATCTACACACCTCACTATACATTAAATAGACCAATGCCAAAGTAGCAAAATTCCTTGAGAATATTCAACCAAGAGTTAGGGAAATAAATATACAATATAGAGAGGGCTAGAAGATAAATGTATGAGTGTTGATATCTAAAAAAAGTATGCTACAAGAGAAGTATAAATCAAAACTAAGATATCACTCTTTAAATGAAGAAGAAAACACCTTTTACCGCACGAGAGTGATACCTAATTGCACAAATAAAGAATGAATGATATACCTAAGTTGTCCATTGATTATATGTTGAAAACATGACCAACTTGTTTCTTTCCAACAATTTCAGAATCTGATATTTGATACTAATAAACAATCACAGAAAATGCACATTTTGGGTGAGGAAAAGCACCCCAAGAATTCCTAAAATCACTTAGAATGGTAAACCTAGGGCACTTTATCTAGGGAAATGAATAAAATATGAAAGAAAAGCCTAGTAATGATCAATTTCAAGTACAAATGAATAATAACCATGAAATTAGCTCAGGCTTGCAAAGAGAGGTGGTGAATACCCCTAAGGTTTCACCAAAAATATGTAAAATGAAATATAACAACAATGAACCACTTAGCAGATGAATTTCACCATTACAATGTGTTAGATGTTGTCACATAGCCCAAATTTTGATTTTTACAAAAACAAAATTTTAAGATTTTTTTTTAATTTCTAATTTCTCTATATGTCTAGACGAATAAAATTGGAATGAAATTTAAATATTTATTAAAATTGTTTTATTCTAATAATAGTGTGTTTTATTTATGATTAATAGGTTGAAATAATAATATTATTAAAGTTTATTTTAAAAAAACTTTAATATTAGATTGATGTTTTATGTAGTTAAAATATAGTTTTTGTGTTAATAAATCATGCATGTTGTATGCAGATATAATCGCATGCTTCAACCATTAAATCAACGTCATTATTTCATAGCCCCCCCCCCCCTCGACATGCTCAACAGTTAACACAAACGGGGGGGGTGTAAAAATATACCCTGGTTAATATCTCATCGATGTGTCACTTACATGTGGATTGCGACCCCCTGGCTTGTAGTTAACTTAACTACATCTGACCCCCCCACAATCGGCATGGGACCGATGCATATCCCGTGTGATGTCAGTTGGAGAAAAGGTAAAAATTTATATTTATTTATTTTAATTAACTTTTCGTCAATCATAAAACGACACGTATCCACTTTCAATTTGAAAAAAAAGGGTAAAGGTAAATTGTTTGGTTTATTTGAGATTTGCAAAGAGTTTGAGCGCTTGATAAAATTGTTCCAGCGCCATCTGCCATTGGATTTTTGGCCTGAGTCTTGTTTAGATAAATTGTTTTTTCACGGGTAATTCATAACCCATTCACTCTTCCAGTTTTCATTTTCTAAAATGGATCCTTCTCAACCAAATAAATTCAAGGAAAACATAAATACTGTAGAAGAATATCTAGTCGACAAATACAATGATATGTTTTATCCTATCCTATCGTTCCACCCTTTTGAGTTACACCAAAAAGTGAACCATAACTTTAGGGATCTATTTGATCACTGCCATGCCTGGGAATTTGATTTAGCAAAGTTTTTGGTGCCTCAAGTCTATGATTTTCTAGAGTTTGTGGCCTAGTGCACCTCAAGATACATCTCTTCCAAGAGAATTTCCATTTCCAAGGATGGGTATGTGCTCATCGAATTAATCCTTGTAGTCATTATTGAAATGTTTAGGTGGCCTTTAAACCTTGATAACGAACCATTAAATTAAGTTGTAATGGCCAGATGTTTTAGAGAGTTAAGGCTTGAAGAGAGAGTTTCTATTTTAGAGACATACATGTGCAAAAGTATTGACACCCTCACAGATAATGTTGTTCTTGAGTCGAGCTTATTTCTTGAAATCCTAAGAAAAGTTATTTCCATGATTTTTTTAATATTGGGAAAACACAATGACCTAGTAGTCGATGAGTTTATGTTGGGAATCATGGTAGCAATTTTCCTAATTATGAACAAACCCATGACCAAATTCAATTTTTCCCAATTCTTAGAAGATCAAATCCATTACCAACTCTCGGAATTTGAATCTCTTAGAAGCTTTAGGTACCAATCTTACCTTTTTTACCTATTTTTTTTTCTCAATCATATCATTTTATAGATTGTGGGTTAAAGGTTGAAGAAAATATTGTTAACCTAGCTTTAGTCACTCATTGGACCTCACTGGTTAAGAGGAAACCTCTAAATGTGGGATTTTTAGAGTATGTTGAATAACTTATGTCTAAATATTATCTGATTATATACAATAAATTTTCCACTAGACTCTTTCCTCAATGCAAAACATTATTGTAGTTGAGCCCATAAAAGAGGGTTGGAGACTAGTATATCTCCAAAAATCACACTGAAATCAGAATTTATGGTTGTGAACTTCGTCATTTCCTCTTACCTATTTTCTTGACTCGAATTTTTTCTCTTGAATACATTAGACAAAGATTAAATTTATGTTTATAACTTTAAATTTAAATTCAACTAATTAAAATGTTTAATTTATGTTTATAAATATAAATGTAATTCACTTAAATTAGAAACACTAAAAACTTATTTTTACTTATATATATATAATTAAATAACTTTACAAACTTAGTAATAAGTTATGATTTATTATAGTATTATATTATTAATTAGTTTAAAAAAATATAAACAAAATTAAATTAATTAATTTATGTAGGCTTTTAGACAGTCGACCTAGGTTAAAATCTTAAAAACACCCTGCACAATAACTATTAATTAACCGAGATCAGCAAGCTATCAATTGACGATTAGTCCTGATGATGAATCTCAATTCAGATTCGAAACGTCGACAAAAATGACACCAATTGCGGATTATCTGGAAAACAACTTCAAAGATTAAAGTCGGATGAAGTCCATTTTGTGTAAAAAACGTATAAGGCAAGCTTTAAATTGAAGAAGGAGGTATGATCTTTTATTATCAATACCAAGTCTGCTCTGCAGGTGACAACAAAAATTCTTTCAGCTATGGGATTTCTACAGGGAGATCCATGGAAGTATGATCCCCACTCTATGATTTCCTAAAAAAGAGTCTCACATGGACAAACTCTATATCAACATCAGCAAAAACCACAGGTAGAGCTGTTGGGAAATCAGGATAGCTTGGAGGAGGTAAAGAATATTTTTCAAATTCACAACAAAGCTCCAGAGAAACCTTTGAATTCTCTAGTTACACAAAGTCCTCAACAATTTGAAAATAAATATAAAATAAAGACTACAAAATCGCCTCCAAAATATTCAAGGACAGATGAAGAAGGGTCAGCCAAAAGACAAAAATTGGAAGCACTTGAGGAAGAAGAGGATCTAGAGTTACCAAAAAAAATAATACCAAGAAAAAAGGTCCCTACTGTGACTGTAGAGGTAACATCATCAGAGAATATCGAGAGTGTACAGAGTCAAAGTGAAACAGAATCAGTGATTATTGATCAAGCAAAGCAGATAGACCAGGTTCATTATTTCATGGAAATCAGAAAGATGGGTGTTAAGATTTAAAAGACTACAATTCCTAAAGTTTATGACCATGATGCATATCATACTAGAATGATCTCAGTTGTGGAATATGAGAAAGGAATATTAAATATAGAAGTTATGGAGCCAAAGGAGAAGAAGAAGGTGACAAACATTTCCATTGATCTTAATGCAGTCCATCCATTGGATAAATTTGAATTTCATAGACAAACTATAGAAATTATAAACAAGGATTCTATGATAGCTAATCTTGGAATCAAGAAGCGTCAAGTCATAAATGAGAAACTTAGGACCCAACTAAAAAATGAAAAGTTCGCCACTAGAACCAGACAAATAAAAGTAGAAGAGTTGGAACAATGGGTAATGGACCTAGGATAAAACCCAAGAGATGATGCATTTATACATGCATTAATAAAACCAAGGACACAAAGATCCATGAATTGAAGAAAATGCTTAACATCCCAGAATTGATCATGTACGGACTCCAGAATTATAGGCAGTTCAAGTAGAAAAAGAACAAATTTTGAAGAAAATGACTTAGATGGAAGAACAAATTGATTTATATGCCAAACAAATTGAAAATATGAAGGGAGGATCTCATTTGTTAAAGTCAACAGAATCATCTAATCCAACAATAGGATTGTCGAAGGCATTGACAAATTTAAATCTAAAGGGAGTTGAAATTGATAAACTGAAGAAAACCATTGCAACACAAAATGAAGAAATCAAGGAAAAAGACAAAATTATTGAATAATATCAAAAAATAAAAGATAAATTGCTAACATATATAGAGCAAATGAAGAACAAATTAACACGAAAACCCTATCTAATAGGATCCAGACATATCATTTGGGATTAAATTACCAGTGAAGTTGGCAATCTTTGCAATTATTTCAAGACAATAGATGATGAAATGTCGTTAAAAGATGAAGAGATGACATCATCCAGAAATCATTCCATGAATTAGGAACTAGACCTCAGGTTGCTACTCAAATCATTAAATTCCTGAATTCTACTTCAAGTGAAATATTAGCAAGCAAAGATGTCAGAGACATAACTACAATGGTTATGGAAACATAAAAGATCTTTACAAAAAGGAAATTAATACAACAAGCTCAAAATAAATGCATTATGGTGAAAATAAATGTTGAATCTTTTCACAAACAAATTTGAGAATTTAGTTAAAATGGGATTTCCTTCAGCTTGGGATAAAAAGGGGAAAATGTTATATTATGAAAATTACAGAAAACACTTTTTTGCTGTCAGAAGAAAAGAAGATAAATTTCAAAGAATGGCTGATACTTTTAAAGGGCAAATCATTGTATACATACTGATAGATGATTTCTACCTTCTTTAGAAAATAAAAAGTTTATTTTCAAATCCTCCCATATACGAAAAATACACAAAGTTGGATATCACATTCAGGAAGATGAATTCATTCAATTTTCCTTCAGATGAAACTTGGAGTCTTCTTCTTGAGTTGTTGGTAGGATGACTCATCAAATGTATTTGAAAACAATCAAGATTTGACTCCTCCAAATATCCTATTTTCTAGGAGAAAAATATTTTGTTGTATTCAAATAACCCTAAGAAAATGGATCGAATAACCTTTTTAGTTTCAACCTGACTTGTATAAATATGGATGAGAACTCAATGTAAAACATATTTTTTTGGAGGCCTGACTATAGATCTTTAAAAACAAATATGCAAGTTTTGAAAATTCAAAATTTTATGTTTCAGTCTATGTGATTCTTTTCTTGATGGTGTTTTCATAATCCTAAATTCCTCTTGAATGTGTCTACTTCCATGACTATCGTGATTTAGTACAACAACTACCATCATTAATTGTAAAATGTATTTTTAAAAGTTACAGATTTCTTCAAATATATTGTGAGTATTAAGAAGACATGTTCTTAAATTTCATTATTATTTTTTAATAGAAACAAAGTATTATTTTCTATTCAATTTTTTTCCTGGTTTAGACACATATTCGATAATCATTAATTATATTTTTAAGTTAAGTAATATTTATCAAAGATACATTACTTCACTATTCAATTTTGTTTTCCTTTATTCCTTCTTTCATGCTCTTAAAAATTTTAATTGTCTAAAACATAGTAAAGTTTTCCCTCCAATCTTAATCTTTAAATAATTAAAGACTAATGATACATGCCCAAAAAATCAACAAAAGTACTATGTTTTAGGACATATCAAATTAAAAAAATCAATCAATCTTATGGATGTCTTGGCATAGTTTCCTAGCCAGAAAAATCTCAAGGGTTACAACATTCTTTTGGGGCCATTTCCGGGGACCGCATTAAATAAATATTATTTTCCTTGAGTAGAACGACAAAGAAAATATACTCCTTAATGGTGAACAAGAGTTAGGATGGATAAATATTTCACCTGACGAATCCACATTTTTAATCCTGACATCAAGAAAGAAGAACACTAGGGCTAACCTAGACCCCAAAAAGACTACACCAGTAGAAAATCCTGAAATTTTATTGTCCAAGAAGAATCCTAGGAAAATACCCATAACCTATTCTTCTATACTCTCTGTTGCTAAACATTATTCTTCTACAAAGCCTAAATCCAAAGGAAAATCCATGATTCTTTAAAAATATTCTTCAAAATGTTTTTTTGTAAGCCCTCCTAAGACCTCTCTTCCATCTTCTTCCAAATAATCCATTCCCACCTCTCTAAAACAACCTTTAATTGTTTCTACATCCCACTCTATTTAATTTTATCTCGAACAATACATTGGACTTTCCGTCAAGGATTCTACTGTTATTTATCAAATACACTCAATTGAGAATTCACCCATTATTTCTCCAAAAGAATCTCTTGAAAATTTTCCATATACATCTCCTAAATTTTCGTTCATATCCCCTAAGGAAGAATATCTAGAAATTCCCCAAACTTCTCTTTCGAGTCATCCTTTAAAATAAGAATAATTTAAGGTAATTTTCAATTGTTAATTGATCATCTAGTTACTGTAGGACAAATTCCTCAACAGCAGCCACCTCCACCTCCTCCACCTAGATTTTGTAATAAGGAAACTTCTAGATATGCAACTTTGAATCTTTCAATAAATATACATGATTTTCATGATAATTACTTGAAATTATTACGTAGATTTAATGGGGAAGATGAGATTACCTCCCTTGAACATTTATCATCATTCGACTATTTCTCAGATAACCAAGGTATTGAACATGAAGTCGTATACATGAGAATTTTTGTTCAAAAATTTGAGGGTGAGGTCGGAACCTAGTTCAAGGGATTGCCTCCTAATCCTATTGATTCTTGTAATTCTTTAGAAACTGCTTTCTTCAGACAATGGCATGAAAAGAAGGATCGTCTCTATTTTTTGACTAAGTTTGGGAGCTTTAAAAAGAAACATAATGAATTTGTTCTGAATTTCATCAAAAGGTTTAATAAATTATATAATAAAATCCTTGTAGAAGTAAAACCATCACAACCAACATCAAAAGTATCTTTTGTTGGCTCTTTTGATCCAGACTTTTCCTTATTACTCAAAGAGAGAATATCCACTACCTTAATTGGAATGCAATATGATATTGTAGATTTTTAATCCAATATGATTGCATCAGGAAAAGCTAGATTTAAAAATGACTCATGAGATCGTGAGAGAAAGAAACAAAAATAACAAGTAGGAACATCTGGCATAAATAAAAATCAAGAAGAAAAAATTAAGGAAATGTCCAGGATTATTAAAGATATATCAAATAAACTGGATAGGATGGAGACTAAGAGAATATGGCATAATAAAAGAAACAAAAATTAGTTTAGAAGGCCTTTTAATCCTCCTTGGGTTTTGAATAGAGAAAGCATTAATGAAGATCAACCAATAAAAGCACCTATAAAGAATAAAAATATGGTTGATAATTTTGAAGAAGATAAAATTGAAAATATTGATGAAGAAATAAATATGATGGAAGGTAACATTTTTTATGTGTATGTGATCGAGGATGAATATGAGAAATCTCTAATATTTAACACATATTTTAATGAATATGATAACAATAGCCCAAATGATTCATCATCATATCAATATAGAGTTTTCATAGATGCTTTACAAGCTAAGTTGCATAGAAAATATGACCTTAGACAAAGGATGAATTTAAATACAAATAAAGTTAATAATCAAGGTTAGCAAGATAAAATTCAAAATAAAGACAAAGGTAAAGAAATCACAGCTACAAAAAAAAATTGATCAACAAGATGGAAAGAAAAAAGATGTAGAATATAAAGAAAAGAAGAAAACAAGTAGTTATTTTAACTTAGAAAATGAATTAAATAAGATCATAATTCATATCCCTTTGTTATAAATTGCAAAAACTCATGTCTATAGAAAACATGTAATGAAAATGATTGGTTGTTCTATTGCAACAACCCAACCAGATACATTAAATATAAAAGATGAAAGGCCTATTGTGATGTTTGGTCCTCATATTGAGGAAAGAGGAGAAACAATGGCACCATTTTATATTTCCTTAACAATCCATGAACATATTTCACACAATTGTATGCTAGACTCCGGAGATTCTCACAATCTGATTAAAAAAATAGTTATAGAGAAGTTAGGTTTACAAATCACAAGACCATATCATGACTTGTATTCATTTGATGCAAGAAAAGTTAGATGTTTAGGGATGATAAAAGATTTGGTAGTTCACTTAGCCCAAATACCTGTAAAAAGTGTTTTGATGGATATAGTTGTGGAAGATGTTCTTTTCAACTATTGAATTATTTTATCTATATCTTGGGAAAGTAAACTAGGTGGTTCATTGCGAATGGACATGATGTTGATTAAGGTTGCTTGTCATTGATGTCAACCCTTGAAGAAAGACCCGTAGCACAAAGGTTTGGGTAATGGACCCAATATTGTTTGATGTAAATATGACTCATTATTTTTTTGTCATTTTTTATAAGAAGTAAATATGGATGAAATCCAAAGTGGTCCCCTTACGGTGAAAGCCCTCATGGGAAGACGCTTTGTGGAGTAAGAGAACCCATGCTTAATTGTGGCATAATGAGATGAAGGAAAGTTATTTTGTTAAAGAAAATATCCTAGATGGATAGTTCTTGTCATTTCATTTATGGTGGTATGTGGAATGTCTCATAATTCCTCACGGTTAGAGAGTTATGGCCATGAGAAGTTGGAGACCCCAGGTTTGGGTAATGGACTCAAGTTTATTTGATGGGCAACGGTATGAGTTATGATATATTTTCAGATAATACTATTCTATATGGATAGTACATGTCATGCCATTTCTAGTGGTATGTAGAACGTCACATAAATCCTCACGGTTTGAGAGTTATGGCCTTACGAAGTTGGAGGACCCTCAT
>SNQJ01S0027249.1:112028-122486 GCA_010110895.2 Picea sitchensis | reverse complement strand
TTAGAAGTGGACCCAACCCTAAAATAAGGAAAATGGGCCAAGTGACCTAGAAGATGTTTTTAAGGAAGCTACTTGGAGAGTATAAATAAGAGGCAAGGCTCTCTCATTTGAATTACACTTGAGAATATTGAATATCTATAGGTTTCTCAGGTAAACAAATGATATCTAAGATGAAATTTTGAGGAAAGTGAAGAAACGAAGGCCGAAATGCAAGGAAGGATAAATTCTTTTGATGGTGCTTTCTAAGGTATGTTATTTACAGGTCATCTCACCATTTTCGCTATAACTTTTTTTATATAATGATTCAGATCCTAAAATTGCTATGAAAGTGATTAAACATATCCAAGTATCTGTGGTAAAAAATTCAACTTGTGGGTCGTTGTATTTTGGGAGTTACACTCCATGGAAAATAGGGTTTGTGGCAAGTCCTAAAACTAGTCAAAATCAGGTGTTTCGTATAAAAACGTCATAACTTCTTCATAACAAATAAAAATTCAGTGAGACCAAATTTTTTGGTTAGGGTATAGTCTGTAGTATACTTTGTAATAGTTTCATATCATTTCATCAAATATTTTATGCGGGGCACGCTCTACAAGGTCGTTCTCTAGAATAAGCCAGAATTCAGCAAGGTATGCCATTTTTTCTATAACTCCTTTTCTGAGAGGTTTCAAGTAGTTTCACTTGGAGTAATTGAATAAAACACACTGAAGAACATTGTGTAGTAGTTTCGTATTTTTATACATTACAGGTTCAAAGTTATGATTACTTCAAGTTAGGTTTGTTGACTAATCCAAAACTAGGCATGTGAGACTAAAGAAAAGTTTGATGAAAATGCTAGTCTCTTGTTGTTAAAGTTAAGGAAGGTTTGCAGGAATGTGATCATATGCACCAAGTCTATTACAGAGCTACAAATCAGATTTGGATGATGAAATTGATGAGGGATTTTGGTTGAGGTAAATGTTGACTACATGGTTGAGACAAGTAGTTGATGAGTTGGCACATACATGAGGTGTATAGTTGATGATGTTGGTACATATTGATGATTCATAGTTGATGAGTAGTTGACACATGATTGGTACATACTTGGTACATGGTTGGATGCACTTATTTATGGTACAAGTTGATTACAGGTTGGTGCATGTTTGATGCACTTGTTTATGGTACATGTTGATTACAGGTTGGTGCATGGTTAATGCACTTGTTTATGGTACAGGCTCATTACAGGTTTGTGCATAGTTGATGCACTTGTTTATGGTACAGGTTGATTACAGTTTGGTGCATGGTTGATGCACTTGTTTATGGTACAGGTTGATTATAGGTTGGTGCATGGTTGATGCACTTGTTTATGGTACAGGTTGAGGTACAGGTTGATGCATGGTTCAGATTTATTGGTATAGGTTTACAGCGGTATATATCATAGTTATAGTGTGACAGTGGTTCCATCATTCTACTTCTACTTCAGGGTGGCAAAACGGGGCAAGGATAGGTGGTTGTAGCCACCTTCTGGTTGTAGCCGGAGAACATAGGGGGTTGTAGCCTCCTTTTGGTTGTAGCCTCCTTTTGGTTGTAGCCAGAGAATTGGGGAGTCCGAGCTTCCCTCAGGTTGTAGCCTGAGAAACTAGGGGGTTGGATCCTCCTTCCAGTTGCAGCTGGAAAACAAAGGAAGTTGGTGCTTCCAATGAATGTAATTCTTTAAGACATATAAGAAAAAGCATTATGTGGTTTTCTCCCGATTTGGGTTTCCACGTAAAACACTAGTGTACTGTGCATGCCTATGATTGTTCATTTATTCATTGCTTATTTACTCTTCAGTTATTGGATAATAATGCTTCATTGATATAACACTTGGATTATATGGTTAAAAGGGACTAAATTGTTCTATTATTGATTCACCCCCCCTCTCAGTAATCCAACACATGAATCATGCCACAATTCCATTTTTTGGTGAATAAAGTAGGAGAATTTATAGGGAAACCAAACTGGCCTATACAGTCAGTAATCCCAATCACCCTAAAAATTATCATGTTTACTCAAAAGAGAAAGACTTGGGTTGTTTCATTTTATTTATAAATGATGAACCACGTTTTTGTTCTGAAAATGTAAATATTTCTTTGTCTGGAAATAAAGAGCTTAAATATGGGATGGGGAAAATGTATTTTGATGGATCCTCCTCTTCGGAAGGTTTTGGGGAAGGTATACTTTGAATTTCCCCTTCTGGAAAACTTTTTCCATTTTCTTTTAGATTACAATTTGAAACAAATTCCACAAATAACGTTTTTGAATATGAAGCTTTAGCGTTAGTATTAGAAGTAGCTAAAAAACTGAAAATTAAAATTCATATTTTCTTATGGGGATGTAGAATTAATTGTTAAACTGATAAGGAAAACTTATCAAGACAAACACCCAAGGATGAGATCTTATAGAAATTTGGCTTGAGATTTAATTGAATTTTTTTTCTTAACCTTTAATATGCATGCAATTCCCAGACATGAAAATAAACAAGTTGACTCTTTAGAAGTAGAAACAAGAAATTTTAGACCTCTTGAAGTGTCAAATCTTAAATACGAAGTTGAGTTGAAATACAGACCTTCAATTCCATACAATCTCAAGCATTGAAAGGTATTTGAATATGATCGAAAAATTAAGAAATTTTTGGAAATGCTTGATGATTTTATGAAACTGATATTTATCAATATGATGATAAAGATAATGAGAAAATTAATCAGAATAGTCATCCAAATCCCAAATTACAAGAGATGGTTGTTAATCATAAAATTATGATCTTAAGAAATAACCAGATTCCAAAAGGATTGGTACCTCTAGAAAACCTATTTGGTAAAGATAGTGTTTCTATGAAAACTATTATGCATCCTCAAAGTGAAAAAGTGGAAGGTTGTAATATTGGCACTGAAAATGAACCAAAGAACATCAAGCTCTCAGGGCTTCTACCCACTGAACAGAAAGTGATATACGTTGATTTATTCAAAGAATTCACTGAAGTGTTTGCATGGTCCTATGAAGATATAAAGACATATGATACCAACATAATTCAACATAGAAACCCACTGAAGGTAGGATCTAAACCATTCAGATAGAAATTAAGACAGGTAAATCCTATCCTCTTCCCAATTATTGAAATGGAACTAAAATAGTTGTTATATGCAAAAATCATAGTTCCTCTAAGATATTCTTCTTGGGTTGCAAATTTAGTACTTGTTAGGAAAAAGAATGGTGAAATAAGACTTTGTGTTGATTTTAGGAATCTCAACAAATCATCATTAAAAGACAATTATCATCTTCCAAAAATGGATCATGTATTGCAAAATGTAGTAGGTGCTAATAGAATCTCTATGATTGATGGTTTTTTAGGTTATAACTAGATTGTTGTGCATGAGAAAGACAGAGAACTTACTGCATTTACCACACCATGGGGAACCTTAGTGTATGATGAAATTCCTTTTGTTTTAATGAATGCAGGAGAAACATTTCAAAGAGTGATGGACATAACATTCATTGGGGAAAAAGATAAATTTGTTGTGATTTATTTAGATGATTTAACATTTTTTTCTAAATCAGATGATGATCATTTAAAACATCTCAAGCAAACTTTTGTTAAATGTAAAAAATATGGTTTATCATTGAATCCTAACAAATCTCATTTTTCTATGCAGGAAGGGAAATTACTTGGATACATTGTCTCGAATGAAGGAGTCAAGATTGATCATCAACGTGTTGAAGCAATCAAGGTTATTAGCCTACCAAGGAATAAAAAAGAGATTCAGTCATTTCTTGGAAAAATAAACTTCTTAAGAAGACTTTTTCCAAATTTTGTTGAAGTAGTGAAATATTTTACTAACATGCTTAAGAAAGATAGTGAGGTCAAATGGTCTTTAGAGGCTAGATGTTCTTTTGACCAAATTAAGAAATTTTTAGGATAAGTACCAATACTAATAAGTCCATATTACTCAAAGGAGTTTCTCATATTTTGTTTTCCTCTGACAACACTATTGTTGCAATTCTTCTACAAAGGAATGAAGAAAACAAGAACAACCAATTGCATACTTTAGAAAAAATTTGAGAGATTCAAATCTCAAATATAATATTATGGAAAAAAAAATATTATGCATTGGTTAAATCTCTTAAATATTTTAGATTTTATGTTCTTCATTATAAAACAATTGCTTATGTTCCCGGTAGCACAATAAAAGAGATCTTGAATCAGCCTGATATTGATGGAAAAAGAGGAAAATGGATAGCTAAGATTCAAGAGTATGACCTCAAAATAAAACCAATGAAATTGATTAAAAGCCAAGGTTTGGAAAAGATATTAGTTGAATCAAATTATAGAGTTCTTGGGATAAATCAAATTTATGAAATAACATAACATCCCTCAACAAAATTTGAGGAAGTAGAGTTGCAACAGTCCATAATAAAGGTTCAATATAAGTTCTCTTCATCCCCTTGGTATAAATACATCGTGTTTTATTTGTAGACCCTTGAATTCCCACCTGATTTTAGTTAGTCCAAAGTTAGATCACTCAAACTTCAAGCAATCAAGTATTGCATCATAAATGAAAAACTATATTGGAAAGATACTTTAGGAGTTTTATTAAATAGTATGGATGAAGAAGAGACTGAGGGAATTATAGATGAATTTCAAAAAGTATTATGAGAAGGACGCCATGCTTGGAGAGCTACAACATATAAAATTTTGAGAGTTGGCTATTATTGGCCAAAATTGTTTGCTAAAGTAAATGAAAAATTCAAATCCTACAGAGAATCTTAGATTTTTGCAAGGAAACAAAAGCTTCCTTCCTTGACATTGGTTCAAATAAAAGTTGAATACCCTTTCCAGCAATGGGGTTTATACTTCATAGGTGAGATTTATCCTGCTTCTAGTGCACAATATGGGTGGATAGCAACTACAACAAATTACTTTTCCAAATGGGTGGAAACAATTCCAACCATATTTTCTATTGATGCAGTTGTGATCAAATTCCTTGAGGAAAATATTCTTACCAGGTTCAGATGTCCTAGGAAAATTATAACTGACAATGATCAATCTTTTAAATCTCTTGCAACGATATATTTTTGTCAAAAATACAATATTATCCTTGGCGATTCCACTGCTTATTACCATCAAGGTAATGGATTAGTTGAATCATCGAATAAGAGTCTAATGAAAGTCATTAAGAAAGTGTTAACAAATGACAAAAATGTTTGGCACTCTCATTTGAATTTTTCACTCTAGGCTAATAGAATTAGTACTAAAAGGTCCATAGGTATGTCTCATTTTCAATTAATTTATGGTAATGATGTGGTACTTCCTATTAATCTTGCAGTTCCTGTCATGAAATTGTTGCAGGATAGTGAAGAAGAACCCATTGAACTTACCAGAAGAATGAATCAGTTAATTGAAGTGTAACAAACCAGAGAGAAATTTAATGACAAGTTTCAGGAATATCAAGACAAGATGAGGTCCATTTTTTACAGGAGAGAAAAACAAAGAAATTTCATCCCTGGTGACTTATTGCTAAAATGGGATAGAAGAAGAGAGCTTCCTAGAAAACATGGAAATTTCAATCATTTGTAGCTAGGATGCTACAATATTTTTTTAGTTGAGGGAAATAATTCATTCTCCCTTCAAAATCTGGAAGGGAATTTGTTGGAATTTCCTATGAATGGGCAGTTTCTGAAACACTACATTCAATTTTGAATCTAGTTTTTCATTCATTGTATATAATCGGTTTTCATGATTGAGCATAGTGATTGATCAATGGTCATCCTTCCATATTGGTTGGTGAACATATCCTATGTAACAGAGGAACCATCCACACACTAAGTAGTTTCTCACATGAAAGGTGAAGTGTCAAATTTTAAAGGATGAAAACCAAAAGGGATATCTCTATGTATACAGGTGCAACAAATATACAAATAAATATCAATAGTTGGAAATCATCCCCTATCAGGATAAAATGTCATCGCTTTCCCCAGTTACCGAATGGTAAGCATGCACAAAATAAATTAGGAAGGAATGGAAATGAAATTTTAACCAGACTAGGGGACCTACAAATATCTGTGATGGGGCTATGGACACTCGCTGGCAGTGAAACAAGGTCTGTGATTCCCTGGTGACTCCATCGATGCTATGGACACTCGCGGGCAGTGTAACAACACCTGTGAGATATGTATATATACACCTCGTGAAAAATATTTATTATCCCAAACCTATATCAGCCCCATGACAGAGACACCAACATGGATCGTCGATGTAGTTTATGGAAATAAATCCCATCATCATTCAACCTCCATCTATATTAGACGAGCTCCACTAGCCGATATAAAATCATCTCTAGTGAGCCCACCATGATGGAATCTTTCAGGTAACTGTTACATATTATTTATGGAATTTTTATCTTAAAAGTAAGTTATGACCCTCTACATTTTCTTCAATTAGGAAAAACTAACCAAGATTCTAACTTCTCCCATTGTATCGCCATTTGTTGTGTGTGCACAAAAACCTCCCAATTTTCTTGTCTTAGCATCTCTCTAAGACAATAAATTGGGGGCCCCTCCAATTCTTCCTATTAGGACCCTCGCACTCTCTCTATCATGTAAGCGGCTAAGACTAATTTTTGCTCTCACTCTCCCTGCCTTGTCCTTTGCAACTTTTTCTTTCGATCACTTCAACCTATCTCATTCACACTTTAATGAGTTCCCTCTTTCTACGTCGACACATAGTGTATTGAAAAACACATCCTTCTTCCATCATCACATTGGAGCACCATCGATTTATTTGCCTATACATAAGCCACCTCCCTTTGAACTTTGATGGCATGCTAGTGCACCTACACCAACACATTGGTAATGTTCACACGATCATCATTTCTACACCCTTGTCTTTCACTGGCTATTTTCCTTTCAATTTCATCGATACTCCTTATATTGGTAACATCCCTCCCTTTTGCTTCGTTACACTGCTTATTGACAAATTTTGTTTCTTCCTCATCCTTACACAACGCTAAGTGCTCCAAACGTCAATTGGTTGTTTTGGTAGATGTATAATTACTACAATGTTAATGGATGAACTAAGTCCCTATACACATCATATACGACACAAGAACTGAGGGAATTAAATTTGAGCAAAGAAACAGTGAAAACTGGACCCGAACTTCCTTTAAAAAATTCCTTCGAGCTCAATTTTTTTGAGTCTGTCAAAGTGAAATATTCACCCCAAAAAATGGCTATTCATATATTTTCGGGCATTATGATTCCAAATCAACTCACGGAATCAAAATTCGATGCCCTAAAGTGTCGAAACAAAGCACCAAGGGTTTATTTCCTGAAACAACCTCGTCGATCTGAAATGCTTAATTAGCACAGTTAGGTAGTTTGCTGAGAGAGCCTCTCTACACTCTTCACGGTACAACAAACAACGCTCCAATCCAATCCTGTATGAGCAAGTTATGAAGTTTTAAAAGGTTCCTCCAATAGCCTCAGCAAATTGGTTTCATCGCCTCCCAGACTAAATCATCGAGGTGAGATGTTTTATGTAGATAAATCTTGAAGTCTGGTATTTAGATTATTTTAAGGAAAATTATTTGAGTTTATGCTCTTTTACACGTTGGTGATATACCAATCCCTCACTAGAACGGTTTGTCAATGTCTACATCTGCAAAGAACGGAGGGAATTGTTTTTGGTATTGGCAAACCTAGATATATAGTCTTTTTGAAACCCTTGCTATCCTGGCCATGGATCAAAGTGCAACGTTGTCATTAGTACCGTATATGCCTATAACCGGGGATTTATGCATGCCATCAAAAAGTATTTCTAGACAAGCTTCTAAAGAAACCTTGAAAATATTTCTCAAGATAGCAAACAGCAAATCAGTGCCACCCAAAGAATATTGAGAATCTTAGACGCTTTGCTCAATAAGCAATCCTGGATCAACTATAACCATCGAAGTTGAAAACCAAATCTATCTCACAAACTGATTTGTTGATGCTGACACTCACAACCCAAGATCCATAAAAGGAGAGAATTAAAATGGATAATGTTAGGGTGTGTAATCAACATAATGGTATCTCGTTGACCGAATGAGTGACTGTTGATAAATGGATTCCATAGGTCAGCTTGTAAATAAATAACCGATCATTTAAAACCTTCCACCACACGACCTTGACTAAGCATTGATGCCAACCCTAGTCAACCCTAGAAGAATCCCTTGAAAGAAAGCTAAGTGGTTAAGTGGTTGAGAATCCCCCAAGCTATGGTCATGGAACTCAAGTTGTTTGAGGAATAAGGACATGAAGGACATTGTAAATGCATGTAACACACTCATATATGGATATTCCTTGTCGTTTAGTTTCCAACTGTTGGTGGTATGTCACATGGTTCCTCACTATTGAGGAGTTATTCCCTCATGAAGTTGGAAGTCCCAAAGAATGGTTAAAAATCCCTAAATGGTTGCAAGTCATTAACTAAAGGGTAAAATGGGTTGCAACAAGAAATCCCTAAAGTAAGGAAAGAAGTTAATTTGAAAAAGTATAAATACACCACAAGAATTCTATCATAATGACACACACAAGTTCAATGATTATCTATCTTTCAAGTGATCTTTTGGTAAATCTTTTTGTAAAGTATCTATGTAGCGAAGTCTGAGGTAGCGAAGGGAAGAGAAGGGAAAATTATGATGATACTATCTTTCTGAAGTTATGTCGTGGAAATCCATGTGTCACAGTGGAGCAAGGTGCAGACAATCACGGGTTGATAGTATGTAAGTGGCGGATCTATGAAAAAAGTGTTGAAGAAGATGTGATCTTTTGGTTGTTGGAGATGATATGCGTTGGTTTGTTGGTTTGAGATGATATGCACCAAGTCCTCTTCATGAGTAAATGTATGCTTTTATGTGTTAGTTTTGAGGCTTGTATCATGGATGATATGGCACATGTTTAAGAAATTCCTTAGAGGACTCTTGGGTACATGGATGCATATGATTGAGGTACATACATGCTTGAGATATATCCTTGTTACATTTTGTATGGTTGTTATGGTTTATTTTTAGAGACACGTCTTTGGGATGATTGGCACATGTGTGAGGCATATACTTGGTATATGATCTTGGTTGTTATGGTGCATACTTGAGACATATCGTTGAGACATTGGCACATCTTAGATACTTGGCACATGTTTTATTGTATGGTATATGACTGAGGCATATCTTCGATGCATTGGAATACATCTTTGGCACATGGTTTATGGCTTATGGTTGAAGCATATTAGGAGTGATATGGCACGTGTTTGACGTACATATCATGGCACATGGTTTTGGAATATGTTTGAGGTATATGGTTGGTTGCATATCATTGAGGCTCTAGTACATGATATGGTACAGGTTTTGGTACATGGTTGATGCATGATATGGTATAGGATTTGGTAGATGGTTGATGCATGATATGGTACAGGTTTTGATACATGGTTTATGTATATGGTATATGGTTTATGGATATAGCACATGCTTGTTATGGCATATGGTATGATGCACATTTTGGAGATGGTTTTGGTATCCATGTGAGTGTATTTGGTAATAGTTGTTTGATGATGGTATATCAGTGACAGGGACAGTGCCAGGTTGGATGATGGTATATCAGTGACAGGGATAGTGCATGGTTGGATGATGGTATATCAATGACAGAGACAATGACCGGGATAGTGTCACGCTAGATGATTGGTCGATCATCAGTTATAGGTTGATGTGACATTTACAATGACAGGTTTATGTGACAATGACAGTGACAGGTTGATGTGACAGTGACAGTGGCAGGTTGATAGTGACAATGGAAGTTACAAGTTGATGAGTGGTAGTGAGAGTTTGAGTCTACACTTGTATTTTAGGGTGGAAGAATGGGGAAAGGAAAGGGGTTTGTAGCCTCCTTCCAGTTGGTGTTGGAGAATACAGGGAGTTGGATCATCCTTCAGGTTGGAGCCTGTAAATGAGGGGGTCGTAGCCTCCTTCTGATTGGAGCCATAGAACACACAGAGTTGGATCTTCCTTAAGGTTGGAGCCTGTAAATAAGTGGGTTGTAGCCTCCTTCCAGTTATAGTTGGAGAATTCAAGGATTTGTATCTTACTTTAGGTTGGAGCCTGTAAATAGAGCGTTGGATCCTCCTTCCTGTTGGTGCTATAGAATTGGGAAGTTGTTGCTTCCTATGAATTTATTCTTGATATATATAAGAAACTATTCCATGGTTTTCTCCCATTTGTGTTTCCACTTAAATTATGGTGTATTATGTATCTATGGTTGTTTATTATGCACTGATGAATGATATTGTTTATGATGCAATGATATATTGAATGCATAAGTGATAAACTATTTAATACTACTAATAAAGTTGAAGTTTATATATATTGTGATTGAAAGTGGTAAAAAGTGCTCATACTGATTCACCCCCCCCCC